>JASEVX010000324.1:0-187871 GCA_031761405.1 Serripes groenlandicus | reverse complement strand
TATATACCAATTTCACGTGACATTTTGATATTTCTTGTTGATCAGGAAGTGGTTTCGTGGATGTTTGGTAGTATTTACAATAATGCCTAACTCCCCTAACTCTAAACGCTTCGATGAAAAACTATCTCCCAACTAATTTATCTAGCCAATCGATTCATTTTACTGAAAGAAGGTGGTAAGGAACGACAACTCTGCGAAGGAGAACTTGCAACTTCCGTTCAAAATGAAAGTAGAAATCTGACAAGCTGCGCCGACGATAGATTGTTATTGTTTTTGTGGAGGAAAGACACATGAAGTTTTATATTGAGGAAGACTGACAGGAAAGAAATGTATGCACGCCTAAAATGTTCATTAAGTCATCAATACGTAAAACGTTCGAGGTAGGTCTGTCAATTTATTTTCGCCCTGTGCTGTATCGTAACCGGATATGAAAATAAGTTCACATGTATTTAATGTACACGTATGTCTGAAAATAGCCCAATTCATGTAGACATTCGCTTGTCCGTTTTATCATCTGACATATGTTAATTATTTAAAAAGGGTGGCATATGAAGGAAAATAAAAAATAAACAAGAGGCCCAAGAGGGCCAGTATCGCTCCACGGCCATAAGGCAAAAATAAAATCTCCAAACAGCCCTGCCCCGTGGTGGCTATTTTTTTTACCAACCACCATGGCTTAAAGGAATCTTGTAGAGTGTCACCAAAGGAATTGTTACTGCAAATTATTTGAAAATATCGCCTGACACTTTCGGAGGAGAAGATTTTTAAGTTTTCACTATGGTCATATAAGTCAAAAATAGCCCCGCCCTCTGGCGGCCATGTTTTTCGACCCAATCAACATGGCTTGAAGGAATCTGATAGAGGGTACACCCCAATGAACATTTCTACAAAATTATTTGAAAATCGGCTGAGACAACTTTCGGAGAGAAGATGTTTTAAGTTTTCACTATAGCTATATAACGCAAAAAAGCCCCGCCCCCTGGCGGCCATGTTTTTTCGCCCAATCAACATTTCTTGAAGGAATCTAATTAAGTTTCACACAAGGAACAATTTCTACAAAATTATTTGAAAATCGGCCTGACACTTTTGGAGGAGAAGATTTTTTAAAGTTTGCTCTCTTTAGCCATATAGGCAAATAGCCCCGCCCTGTGACGGCATGTTTTTTACCAATCAACATTGGCTTGAAGGAATCTGATAGAGGTCACCCACGGAACATTTCTACATAATTATTTGAAAATCTGCTGAACACTTTTGAGAAAGAAGATTATTTAAGTTTTCACTATAGCTATATAAGGCAAAAAAGCCCTCGCCCCCTGTGGGCGGCCATGTTTTTCGCCCCAATCAAAATTTCTTGAAGGAATCTAATAAAGGGTCACCCAAGGAACATTTCTACAAAATTATTTGAAAATCGGCCTGACACTTTCGGAGAAGAAGATTTTTTAAGTTCTATTTTTTTTCTTTCGGTTGCCATGGAAACAGAATTTTTAATGGATAAAAAAAATTTGAAGGAATTAGTAGAGGACTTTGAGAGGATGCCTTCCATGAAGTTTCAACCAAATTGGCCAAGAGGTTAGGGAGAAGAAGTCGTTTAAAGGAAAAAGTTAACGCACGACGCGCACGCACGCACGCACGCACGCACGCACGCCACGCACGCGACAATTCGCCATGACATAAGCTCGACTGGCTTTCAGCCAGTGGAGCTAAAATGAAGGACTTCGGAGACTACGTACATATATTCAGAGACATAATATATACATTATATATTTCTATTTAGGTCCTCCTGATATATGTACAAGTTATATAATCGTCTTGTATGTATACACTATTTAGGCTCATTTAAGGACTTGGGAGACCAAAAGTGGGTTAAGTGATGTGAAAATTGCTTTCAAACTTAAGTGTGTAACACTTATTTGTATGAATGATGATATTATGTATTACAGGTTTTATTATTGAAAGAATGAGAAAATACAAGTATATATTTATAAATGAATTTCCAGATTTTGTCCTATCTTAGATGGGAGCATATGCATGATGCTTTGCCCAAAAATGTTATTCAATTAACGCGCAAAAACACATGTATATTTGTATCAAGTTTGTGTAGCCTATGTTATATTTTGTCTAGTGAATCCATGTCTAACTGACACTCTGCCTTGGCGTCATTTATAATGTTATATTGACATGAAAGTAGTGAGGCTACACTGTTTCTAGGTCTAAAATAACATGTATATGGGTCAGTTAAATGACTGGTGAGACTGCATAATATGATACATAGGCTCCTCTGAGTCTTCACTGGATACAGATGCATTATAACCCCAAATAACTTAATGCAGATCAATAATTGTAAAGTATCTATTATAAACGGACTATTATATTATTCAAATATTAGCATACGTATATATGATAAAAATGGTTTTGCGCAGAACATGTATACAACTATACACATCATTGATTTTAATTTTTATTGTGCTATCACCAGTAACTGTATGTATATTTTGTTTCTTTTCAGGTCATGGAAATATTGACAGGTTTATAATAGCCGCAATACGCAACACTTACTTGTGAAGAAGATTCATAATGTCAGTGTATGGGATATTTTTTACCATTACCAACCTTTATGTATAGGAAAAGTTGGGGTATATTAACTGTTATTTCCGGTTTGGTTTTTAGTTGAATCAGAGAAATAAAAGACAAATGCAAGTCGTGACGCAAAAGACGGGTAAAAACAAAAACAAAACGGACGTTAATGACATTCTTTCCAAAGCTGGTAAAAGCAGCGAGTCGTTGTGACAAGTATTCTGGATGAAGATGTTTTATTCTGTAAAGGTAACTCGGAAAACAATAACGGAATGGAAGAACAAATATATAGGCTATATATGTAAACAACACAAATACGAATCAAGGTTGCACAATGTGATCTGTTTTTGTTTACTATAATACAGGAGATAACTGTGTAATTAACCTAATTACTATGAACAAGACATTCAAGTAAATCATTTTGAGCTATAATACAGAGATGACACTTCTACATGAAACTAACATTAAGTAGATCATTTTGAACTACAATATTGTGTCACACCACGGGGGATCATTTGTTTTGTTAAATGACAAAGATGTAAAATTAAAAGCTTAAACTGTAAGTTAACTAGCATTAAATTTGTCAACAGTAAGAGTCATGAATAAAAAGCATTGTGACAAAAGAGAGAAATTGCTTGTATGGAGCACATTTCTTCCTCTCGAGCCTGTCCTATGTTTTCAAACGCTCGTCTGCTGCAGAGGCGTCAGAAAGTGTCTATTTGCAGGGAAGGGTGATTGAAATATTATAATTAGCTCAATCTGACTGTCCGTCCGTGCATGCGTTAACTTTTTGCTTCAAACAACTTCTTTCCCTAACCACTTGGCCAATTGAAATGAACTTCCTAGGAAGCGTCCCTCTCAATGTCCTCTTCCTAAATTCCTTATAATTTTTTTTGATCCATGCAAAATTCTGGTTTCCATGGCAACCGAAGATAAAAAAATAGTGAAAACTTGAAAAATCTTCTCCGAGGAAAGTGTCAGATCGATTTTCTAATAATTTTGTAGAAATGTTCCTTGGTGACCCTCTATCGGATTCCTTCAAGCCAAGTTGATTGGACGAAAAACCAGGGTTTTCCATGACGCACAAATCCTGCGTCATTGACGCATTTTCAAGTCAAATGACCCCCAACAATACTGTTGATGCGTCCCTATGGACCGCAATGTCAGCAAATTGAATCCTAGGTCTCAATTATATCGCCGTTACATATTCAATAGAAACGGTCAAAATATAAAATCGCATTGCTAGTACTGTGCTGAAACCAATCCGTTCTATTTTCTCTATAATCTCGGTTTTCCGAAAATCTATATTTAACTCAAAATGACTGTTTACGCGCTCTATCGATAAAAGAAATCGGTATTGTACACACAATTTAACTGTAACAATTAAACCCATCTACGAGACGGGTTCATGAGTTGTAGTTATTTTGTTTGTATAACTGCGTACTTCCCTATCAAAAAATAGTCTGTTCACAAGTCCGCATTTCCATGTAGCAACAGTATCAACATTCACGTCAAAGAAATTGACGAAATTTATGTCGTCTGCTTCCCGACTGAGCAATAGTACTTACGCTCTCGAGCTCGGACACTGATTCAGAGTCGGACGAACCGTCTAAGGAAACAACCGCTGTCCGATCTTTCACCGTAAATGGCATTATAAATATGAGGATAATAAAACAAAGAACAAGCACACAGTGACACTTGTTTTTTTGTTCTTTTTCAATCACTTGATAATAACGTTCTAAGCTGGACCCCAAAAATTATTAAAATGACCCTCAACTTTGATGACAAGGGGGTCACAATGACCCCCAAGTTTCAAAGCTGAGGGAAAACCCTGAAAAACATAGTCGCCAGGGGGGGCGGGGCTATTTTTGCCGTATGTGGCTATAATGAAAACTTAAATATCTTTACCTCAAAAGTGTTTGGCAAATTTTCAAATAATTTTGTAGAAATGTTCCTTGGGAGACCCTCTATCAGATTCCTTCAAGCGATGTTGATTAGTCGAATTTTTTATTGATCACAAAAGGAAAAAGCACATTATGAGATTTAACTTCTGACATAAAGTTTAAAGATTTTCTGTTGCATCATTATTGTCTACAGCCTATATACATTCAAAGGTCAGTTTACTATATTTTTCTATGTATATTCAAGTTGATATGTACTCATCATGCAACAGAATTTTCATTGACAAAATATGTCCCCAATTTTTCAATTGTTGAACATAGTAATGGGAAGAAAAGTTTGAATATTTTAACAAAACTACATTTTGACCTGTTAATTTTTTTGGCAAACTTCAAGGATTGGAAGAAATAATTGAACGGAAACAATATCACAGGCTCTTTTTAAAAAAACTTTACCCAAATTTAAACCAATCTACAGCAGACAACTTTGAAAATATCTTTGCAAGCTCACTTTGGTACAGCATGTTTACTATTTTATTACTCAGTTTACCGTAGCTCAGTCAGTAGAGACACAGGCTGTTAATCCAGGGGTTGTGAGTTCGAACCTCAGCTTGGCCTACATTCCTTCTGACATTTGACGTGACTACCACCAATGGGCTTTCAGACTATGTGGAAAAGCAGCTAGTTGCTTGGAAAGAATGTTGTGTGAAGTACTGGTATGAGAAAGCCAAGAAACATATGAGTAGTTGAACTGGCTGCCGTGATATGACTGAAAGATTGATGAAAATGGTGTTAAACCCCAATTAATCAATCAAACTATTTTATTACCTAATACTTTGAGACTTGGAAAACTTCCTCATCTAATACCCTTCTTTTCATTGTATACTAAATATGCTGAGTGTAGCCTATTTTTTGAGGTAAAAAGTATAAATTTTGATGTATTTTGGTTGTATTAAGAGAATTGGACATTGTTGGTTAAGTTACACGTCAATTTGACAGAAAATCCACAGGTAAAATGTGTCTATCCTTGTAAGCCTGTGTGGCATTCTTAGGCTGATCCGGATCAATACTTTACGCAGAGTCCACAATGTTGGTTTGCTCACAGGACTGCTCAAATTAAAGAAAATCTAGTTAACCCTTTCCCTCATACGACAATTCTGCAGCAGATGACTTTGAACATATTTTGTCAACATATAGAAAATCTCTATAATTGAATGGATAACCTATGACTAAAAGTGGAAAACATTGTGGCAAAAGGAGAAATTGCTCGTTTTAAGCAATTTATTCTTTTGTCACTATGTTTTCAAAAAGCCATCTGCTGTAGGGGCGTCAGAAGGCGTCTATATGAGGGAAAGGGTTAACACTCGGTGACCCCGAATCTGATTGGCTCATCTTTTTACTTTCGTTTTCAATCATATTGCTTACTTTGACCCGGCTCGCAACGGTAATATAGAAGCGCAGCGGAGATCCAGCGAAGAATCAGCAATCACCGATCTGCATCATGTGCGCGCTTGCAATAGTAAATGGCCGTAGCGAGAAATTTTCAATCGGTGGCGATGTAAATCGACGGATTGTGCATGGTAAACACTAAAAAGGTAAGCTATGACAGCCGAATTTGTTAAATAGTGAAGGTATTGATCTATTCAGACCGTTAACTGGCTGCTGATTGTAGTTTAAGCGTGATTTCCCTTCTTAACGACATTGTTGTAGAGCCGTTGTAGGTGTCCCACTACTTTTCCGACTAAGCAACAGTGCCCCAGATAATTATTTCAACTTGGGAGTAGTTTACCCCCAGTTTTTAGAGCTTGGGGGTAAATGACCAAAATTTAAAAAATTTATAGCGTAGTGACAGGCCTAAAAAAAAAAATAGGTTTGTTTCTGGTAACCCGACCGACCGTCCATTTTTACCGCCGACCGAAACTTTTTTACGGACCAAAAAAAAAACGCAATAAAAAGCTGACCGGGTCCGGGCGATCCGCGATTTACACCGTACCGGAAGCCGTGAATTCGTATTGTTGATAACAACAAAATGTCTGCGCCCTTCTCGCCAGCATTATCAACGCTGTTATTCCAAAAAACAACATGCCTGCACAAATATTTTCGCCGTCCGCCATTTTGAAAATCGGGACGACTCGCAAGAATAAATCAAGTATACATCACTTGGAAAATCTCGATCATTATCAAACAAAGAAAACCATCCTACGTACAAATTAACCGTAACCGATACGTGGGATCATTTAAATTCCTCTTTCGAGGCGAATTTCCAAACATGCCTGCACAAATATTATCGTTGTCCGCCATTTTGAAATTCGGGAAAATCGCAAGAATAAATCCCAAGTAAATCAAGCATACATCGCTTCGAAAATCTAAATCATTGTAAATCAAACAAAGAAAACTATCCTACGTACAAATTCACCGTAACTGATACGTGGGATAATTTAAATTCCTCTTACGAGGCGATTTTCCAAACATGTCTTCAAAAATATTCCCGCATTCCGCCATTATGAAAATAGGGAATCACATGTACGATTAAAATCTTAGTTATTTTTAGTAGTATCCATATTTATTCACCAATCAAGTTTGAAAGAAATTATGAAACCTATTCTGATTGGATGACGGCAATTATGGATGTGCCTTGATGGTGGGAATTCCCCACAAATTGAGGTGCGTAGTCACCTTTGAAAACGAGTAGACTGGTATACTGTTCCATTATCGAAGAATTACTGCGCATTTTGGGTAAAATAGTTACATTGTCGCAAACCGTTTAGCGGATGTTTATATCAAAATGAAAGTAGGTAATTTCAGCATTGACACATTTTAGTTTACGCTGTTTTATTTGATCTTATGCGTATTTATCAAAGTACTTGCGTTTTTAGTACGCTTATAAAATAAATCTCTTGCGTATCTTAACATATTTGTAGCGTCAATGACGCAGATACGCATCTTATCTGGGGCACTGAAGCAATATCACCAAGATTTGGTTAATAAATGGCTCAATTACTCGTTGGTTTGCTTAAAAAGGGTAAAGTGTTATATACCGTTGGATAGGTTAGGGATTCAGCTAAATGGATATGTACAGCATGTTAAGATATCTTGAACATTGTTAGAGAAATCGACGGTAACAGTAGGCTTAGCCGGTTTTCGGAGAGTTCGGAGTTGTAGTCCTTTTCTTTATATATAGTATTGGTGGATTTTTTTTTTTCGGATTTTTTTTTTTCATGAGTCAAGCTAACTGTATCTACCATCTACAGTTCAATAGTTTAATTATAGATCTCTGGAAATAAGGTTAACCCTGTCTTAAATAAATGTTTGAACTGTATGCCTTTTTGGTTTTTTGTTTATATTTTTTGAAATAATGTGACTTGTTTTGTAACTTTCCAAAAAATGGAACAGTTGACCATCTTTTTTCCCCTCATACAATGGGTACCGTCCCACAGCACTTTCAGTGCTTTGATTACTGTTGTAAACATGTGACAAACTTCCAACCACTTTGTAGGCCATTTACTAGTCATCTAAACATTGTCAATTAATTTGGATTCTGCGAACCTTACATTTTATAACTGCATGCTAACCTGCAAACATTCAGAGTCGCTGACAATGCCCAGTCGTCATCGTATTTGCCTTTTCCATCGAATCGTAACCACTGGCACTGCAGTTTGAGTCGGCCGCCATATCTGTTGTTGTCATTTTGCAATGCATTGTGGGTAAAACAACTTATCGGTCACGAAAACAACTTTTTATATGACTTTAAAACCCATGTAAAAATATTTTTTCATTAAATATCACTTAAACAACACATGATAAATGGATTTATAACAAATTAAATCCATATTTTAACATTATTTTGTATTTAATATCGAAACATATGTATTTCGGGATCGGCATAGGCTAAAACCCATATAAATGCGTAGATGATGGTGAAACGGAAATATGTCGTCTCATTGTTGACGAGAATAGAACGAATAGTTTAATATGTATTCGAAAATAAGCTTTTACTAAATTATTCTGCAATAACTTCAGGAAAACATTAAGAAAAAAATTAATGTAAACAAAAAAAATGTTTTCGTATGACAAGTCATTTTGATTAGAGAAGTTGTTTTCGTAGGACAAGTAATTTTCGTTAGGAGTCATTTTCGTGGGAAAAGTCTTTTTCGTTAGAGAAGATGATTTCTTATACCAAGTCATTTGCGTTAGAGAGTTGTTTTCGTAGAACAAGTTGTTTTCGTGGGAAAAGTCATTTTCGTTAGAGAAGTTGTTTTCGTAGACCAAGTCATTTCCATTTCGCGATAATATTACAAAAACACTATTACAAACTGTTAAAATTTATTGTAATATGTTCGTGCATGTGCTATTAAATTAAAAATTATAAACAAATATGGTTATATGGCCGTTATACAACTATAAAAAGTTGTTTTCGTGACAGCCAAGTTGTTTTCGTGAGATTCTATTTATTTATGTGCGTTAGCCTATGCCACTCTGTAATTTTTCTATTACACGATAATAAATACAAAAACACTATTACAAACTGTTAAAATGAATTGTTATATGTTCGTGTATGTACTATTAAGTTAATAATTATGAAAAAATATGGTTTTATTGGTATTATAGTCATGTATAAAGTTGTTTTCGTGACAGCCAAGTTGTTTTCGTGAGCCGATTCTATTTATTAATATGCGTTTTAGCCTAGGCCACTATGTATTTTTTCTATTTCGCGATAATAAGTGCAAAAACACTTTTACAAACTGTTAAAATGTATTGTAATACCACATACTACCCAATACTACCACATACTATCGAAAACTAGCTATAAATACGCTTGATTTTAGTGTGTTTGAGTTAATTGTTGCTTTATCTTTAGAGATTGTCTTTAATAAAAGATTTACCATACATTGACTTTTTTAACTTATTTTATTCGTTACCTATTTCATTCGTACCTATTTGATTCGGCAGATAAACGGTTGTTCATACGAAATACTTATCAGTGATAATCACTCAATGCGAGTGGTGTTAAAAAATGAAAACCGTTTATCTGCCGAATAAAGTACGTACCAATAAATAAAAGTCGTTTTACAGGAGATACATCTATATATTTGTAGCCTACTTCATTTTTTAACACCACTCGCATTGAGTGATATTCTTAATACTAGGATGTTTTATTTGTGTAAGTAATGTTGTTGTTTTCTTATAATATTGTATTGTGTTATCTTACGTATAGCTAGAAATTAATGCTAATCAGTTCATCTACGGTCTGACCGGGGTGATAATTTTTTTTTACACCCATTTCTTAATTATGCACGATTGTGCGCGTTCATGTTTTCAGTATTTTATTGTGTTTGATTTAATTAAGTTTTAAAACAAGATTAGCATTTGTTTCTAGTTTCTTAGTTTTGTAAATATTGATATATTGTTTCCAATATGTGCAATATTATGTGTTGTATATATATCGAATTAAGATGTTGTATTAGTTATGTATAGTAATGTTCTTACTATAGTCTCTTATAACTCATACATTGAGTGGCAATACATGTTTTAAGCTATATTTTAATATGTTAATAGGCAAAGCCTAGGTCGTGTGAAAGCAAGAACAAATGAATTAAGCAATGTCTGTCCCCCAACAAGAAACAAATTAATAGGCAAATTGTAGAAAGTTACAAAAACAGAATTTGAAAAACATATTGAAACAAGAGGCCCAAGAGGGCCAGTATCGCTCCACGGCCATAAGGCAAAAATCAAATCTCCAAACAGCCATGCCCCCTAGTGGCCATATTTTTTACCAACCACCATGGCTTAAAGGAATCTTGTAGAGTGTCACCCAAGGAATGTTTCTGCAAAATTATTTGAAAATCGGCCTGACACTTTCGGAGGAGAAGATTTTTTAAGTTTTCACAATAGCCATATAAGGCAAAATAGCCCCACCCCATGGCGGCCATATTTTTGAACCAATCAACATGGCTTGAAGGAATCTGATAGAGGGTCACCCAAAGAACATTTCTACAAAATTATTTGAAAATCTGCTCAACACTTTCGGAGAAGAAGATTTTTTAAATTTTCACTATGGTCATATAGAGCAAAATAGCCCCGCCCTCTGGCGGCCATATTTTTCGACCAATCAACATGGCTTGAAGGAATCTGATAGAGGGTCACCCAATGAACATTTCTACAAAATTATTTGAAAATCGGCTGAACACTTTCGGAGAAGATCTTTTAAGTTTTCACTATGGTCATATAAGGCAAAATAACCCCGCCCTCTGGCGACCATGTTTTTCGACCAATCAACATTTCTTGAAGGAATCTAATAAAGGGTCACCCAAGGAACATTTCTACAAAATTATTTGAAAATCGGCCTGACACTTTCAGAGAAGAAGATTTTTTAAGTTTTCACTATTTTTTTTCTTTTGGTTGCCATGGAAACCAGAATTATGGATGGATCAAAAAAAGTTGAAGGAATTTAAGAGAGGACATTGAGAGGATGCTTCCTATGAAGTTTCAACCAAATTGGCCAAGTGGTTAGTGAGAAGAAGTCGTTTAAAGGAAAAAGTTTACGCACGCACGCACGCACGACGGACAATTCGCCATGACATAAGCTCGACTGGCTTTCAGCCAGTGGAGCTAAAAAACGAAACTTAGCATGCATTTAAGTTTAATTTGTACATATATATCTGTTTTATTTTTGATTAGGTCAGGATTGTAACAGACTGTAAGATTTCCAAGGATGTTGATGGAAAACAACACTAGAAGGCATTGAAGAATGTTCTGATTTATTTTTACAAATGCCAGTTATTTGTAAACTAGTAATACATATAATTGGAAACTGACTCTTACCATGGTTGATTGAATGACTTGCGCTTAACATTACAACATTAACAATGTATAGACATTTGTTCCATAGAACAGAATAGAATAATTCTGTTCCACTACACTCATTCTATATGTTGGAAAGGGTAAAGTTTAGTCCCTTGTCTGATGTAAATTACTTGATTTCTGTGACTAACCTGAATACATTGTCGGAATGGTGTAATTGATCCAAAATGAACATATCCAAAATGAACAATATGTTAATTCCTATTCAACAACATTTTCAGTTTTAACCCCTATCTCCTTTTCTGGTTTTTAATTTGTGAAACATGAAACAGCATCAGATTATTTGTTAATGTACAAGACTTAGTGTCAACAATTGATTATATATACATGTATCTGAAATATGTTGTTTGAAAAAAAATGGATAATGAAAGATCTGATAAATATATTCAATATATATTTTATTGCATAAAACAATAAACAGTATGTTTATAGCAAATAAAGAAATTATAAAAAGTACAAACAGTGAAATGGATTTTCCAGAAGAATTTGCAATAATTTAACATTGTTAGTGATCATGTTAAAATTGCTCTATTATAAATCAAAGCTGGATCAAACCTTGAACATGTACAGATTCTCAGAGTTATCAATGTTGATAACTATTCCTTTTTAGATCACCTGAGCCGAAGGCTCAAGGTGAGCTATTCTGATCACTTTTTGTCCGTCGTCCGTCCGGCGTTAACTTTTAGCTTTAAACGTCATCTCCTCCCAAACTCCAAGGACAATTTCCGTGAAACATCACAGGACTGTTCCTCTGGTTGGCCTCTTTCAAAGTTGTTCAAAGATTTAAATTCCATTGAGAACTTTGGTTACTGCGGCATCAGAAAGGGGGCAAAAGGTCCAAACTTTGATCTGCTTGTCAGATTCAAATATAATTTGGTAGAAATGTTCATTGGATGACCCTCTATAAAAATTGTTCAAGCCATACGGATTGGTCGAAAAACATGGCAGTCAGGCGGCATCAAAAAAGGGGCAATATTTGAAAATTTGAAAATTCCATTTTTATGCAAATGCTTGTCTGATTTTAAGAAAATATAATACGAATCTTACTGTAATGATCCTCTTTTTAATTTGTTTAAGCCGTTTTGATTGGTTACACAATCATAGCAACCAGGCGTCATCACAAAAGGGGTAAATTGAACTTTTAGCTACAAATGACAACCATCTCCTACCATTCCAATAGACCAACAAGACGAATTTTGATGCAGAGCATCAAAGGACGCCGCGCATGATTTTGAAGCATGACTTAAAGGAAGCAGATGTAGTTCAGTACATTTAAATAACGTGTGAAAACAGACAGGATGTAAATATTTCGAACAAGAAGGCCAAATGTCCCTTTATCATAACCAAAAAGGCCAAGATGTGCCTATATTGCTCACCTGGCTACCATAGCCTATAATAAAAGGTTACCATACAACATGAAGTTTCTTATTTTTTTACCAATACACGGTTTCAAATCTGCTCTAACTAGATCAATTAGATAAAAAAAACATCACATAGGTGCTTAAATATTAACATGTAATGTCTCTAGTTATAAATTAAGTGTGACACAAGCTTTGGAAGGAGAGGGTGAAGTATATTCTCCTTCGTGTTTATCAGAAATATGATAACAACAAGAGGCCCAAGAGGGCCAGTATCGCTCCACTGCCAATTAAATCTTCAAACAGCCCCGCGCCCTGGTTGCCATGTTTTTTACCAATCAACATGGCTTGAAGGAATCTGATAGAGGGTCATATATATATATATAAAATATTTTTCACTATAACCATATTATAAGGCAAAAATAGCTCTGCCCTCTGGCGGCCATAGTTTTCGACCAATCAACTTGGCTCGAAAAAATCTGAAAGAAGGTCACCCAAGCAACATTTCTACACAATTATTTGAAAATCGGCCTGATACCTACAGAGGAGAAGAAGATTTTTTAAGTCTTCACTACTACACAATTATTTGAAAATCGGCCTGATACCTACGGAGGAGAAGAAGATTTTTTAAGTCTTCATTGTTTTTTCTTTCGGAAACCAGAATTTTGCATGGATCCCAAACAGTTTGAGGAACTAAGGAGAGATCATTGAGAGGATACTTCCTATGAAGTTTCATCCTAATTGGTCCAGTGGTTAGGTAGGAGAAACAGTTTGAAGCAAAACGTTTACGGACGGACGGACGCACGCATGCACGCACGTACGTCCAAAAGGCGTTTGTTGGGTGTTTTCCTTTGATGTTCTCTTGTTGGGTATACCCAACAAGCACATGGTTTATTCCGTAATTATCCCCCCTTTACGGAATAAATAGCAATAATATGTTAATTAGATACCCATAACACAATTGTATATAAAAAAAACACTTATCAAAGTGTCTTATAAGGGTGGTGGCTGGGGTTTACGAAAAACCACTATCCAACAAGATTACTCTCGTAAGTACGCACTCACGCACGGACGCACTCACGCACGCACGAACGCAGGACGGACGATTCCCCATGACATAAGCTCGACTGGCTTTCAGCCAGTGGAGTTAAAAACAGAAGTATATAAACAAAAAATACGATATCGCAAATTTCTGAGATAACGAGAAAAAAAAAATATCAAAAAAATATCTCGAACTTTCCGATATCTCGAACTTTTCGAAAAAGAAAATAATATTTTTTTTCGATATCTCGAACTTTCCGATATCTCGAACTTACCAATTTTTTTTCATATTTGTTTCGATATCTCAAACTTTCCGATATCTCGAAATTTTCGGTATCTCGAACTTGTCGATATCTCGTACTTGTCGATATCTCGAACTTTCCGATAAAGTTCGAGATATCGAGAAAAAAAAAATTAAAGATATCGAAAAGTTATTGGAAAGTTCGAGATATCGAGAAGAAAAAAAAAAAAAAAAAAAAAATCGAGATATCGGAAAGTTCGAGATATCGAAAGTTCGAGATATTGGAAAGTTCGAGATATTGAAAGTTTCGAGATATCGATATGTTCGATTTGTCAATAAATGTTCAAGTTAAAAACATTCGTTTTATCAATGTATTCGAGATATCGATGTGTTCGAGTCATCGGTATGTTCGAGATATCGATATGTTCGAGTTATCAATATGTTCAAGTTATTTGACCAATAAGACATTCGTTTTTTGCGTGTACAATGACCTCAGACAAATTTCGTACCTAAACCTCTTAATTTGCGAATGTCTAATCGAATGTCTAATGTTTAACTGATCAATTAGACATTCGTTTTTTTAATGTACATTGATCTCTGATGAATTTGGTACATAAATCTCTTAATTTGCGAATGTCTAATCGAATGTCTAATGTCTAATTGACCAATTAGACATTCGGTTTTTTAATGTACATTGATCTCTGATTAATTTGGTACCTAAATCTCTTAATTTGCGAATGTCTAATCGAATGTCTAATGTCTAACTGATCAATTAGACATTCGTTTTTTGCATGTATAATGACCTCCGACGAATTTGGTACCTAAATCCCTTAATTTGCGAATGTCTAATCGAATGTCTAATGTCTAACTGACCAATTAGACATTCGTTTTTTTAATGTGCAATGACCTCCGACGAATTTGGGTTATAGATCTTGTAATTTGCGAATGTCTAATCGAATGTCTAATGTCTAACTGACCAATTCGTTTTTTTAATGTACATTGATCTCTGACGAATTTGGTACCTAAATCTCTTAATTTGCGAATGTCTTATCGAATGTCTAATGTCTAACTGACCAATTAGACATTCGTTTTTTGCATGTATAATGACCTCCGACGAATTTGGTACCTAAATCCCTTAATTTGCGAATGTCTAATCGAATGTCTAATGTCTAACTGACCAATTAGACATTCGTTTTTTTAATGTGCAATGACCTCCGACGAATTTGGGTTATATATCTTGTAATTTGCGAATGTCTAATCGAATGTCTAATGTCTAATTGACCAATTAGACAGTCGTTTTTTTAATGTACATTGATCTCTGACGAATTTGGTACCTAAATCTCTTAATTTGCGAATGTCTAATCGAATGTCTAATGTCTAACTGACCAATTAGACATTCGTTTTTTGGATGTACAATGACCTCCGACGAATTTCGTACTTAAATCTCGTAATTTGCGAATGTCTAATGTCTAACTGACCAATTAGACATTCGTTTTTTTAATGTACAATGACCTCCGACGAATTTGGGTTATAGATCTTGTAATTTGCGAATGTCTAATCGAATGTCTAATGTCTAACTGACCAATTAGACATTCGTTTTTTGAATGTACAATGATCTCTGACGAATTTGGAACCTAAGTATAGTAATTTGCGAATGTCTAATCGAATGTCTAATGTCTAACTGACCAATTAGACATTCGTTTTTTTAATGTACAATGACCTCCGACGAATTTGGGTTATAGATCTTGTAATTTGCGAATGTCTAATCGAATGTCTAATGTCTAACTGACCAATTAGACATTCGTTTTTTGAATGTACAATGATCTCTGACGAATTTCGAACCTAAGTATAGTAATTTGCGAATGTCTAATCGAATGTCTAATGTCTAACTGACCAATTAGACATTCGTTTTTTGCACGTACAATGACCTCCGACGAATTTGGTACCTAAATCTCTTAATTTGCGAATGTCTAATCGAATGTCTAATGTCTAACTGACCAATTAGACATTCGTTTTTTGAATGTAGAATGACCTCCGAGGAATTTGGTACCTAAATCTCTTAATTTGCGAATGTCTAATCGAATGTCTAATGTCTAACTGACCAATTAGACATTCGTTTTTTGAATGTAGAATGACCTTCGAGGAATTTGGTACCTAAATCTCTTAATTTGCGAATGTCTAATCGAATGTCTAATGTCTAACTGACCAATTAGACATTCGTTTATTTAATGTACAATGACCTCCGACGAATTTGGTACCTAAATCCCTTAATTTGCGAATGTCTAATCGAATGTCTAATGTCTAACTGACCAATTAGACATTCGTTTTTTGAATGTACAATGACCTCCGACGAATTTGGGTTATAGATCTTGTAATTTGCGAATGTCTAATTGAATGTCTAATGTCGAATTAGACATTCGATATTTAACATTTGCGATTTTTCTGAATGTCTAATTGAATGTCTAATGTCTAATTAGACATTCGATAATCAAAATTAGCGAATGTCTAATCGAATGTCTAACGTCTAATTAGACATTCGAATATTTTTTTGAATGTCTAATGTCTAACGTCTAATGCTCTGCCAACTTCACACACTTTTATAAATAGGCAAAAACATCCGGCGAATTTTGGGCCCGTAAACTAAACAATTAAAAACGCGTAGCCTAAAAAGTTTGGGAAAAGTGAACTTTTTCTCTGAGCTTTGATGAATTGGGTCAGGGCCGTAAACCAAACAATCAAAAACAGCGTAGCCTAGACAGTTGGGGAAAAGTTATTAAATACAAATTAAATGTGTATAAAGTTTTGTAATAACGGTAGAAGACAAACGTATTTTGTATCTTGTTGTTTCTTAAATCAGTTAATACAATTTATTGATTCATAAAGGTTGTTTTTTTCAATCAAACAACAGAGGTTTTTTTAACAATAATAACATTGGTTTCTCCCTTTTCGATTACGTCACCCCATGGTACAAAATTAAAACCTATCCCATACTGACGCCGCGCTCCCACGCGGCGTCAATTACCACAAAACATCACAGGAATGTTCCTTTGGTGGTCCTCTTTCAAAATTGTTCAAAGATTAAAATTCCAATGAGAACTTTGGTTGCTGCGGCATCAGAAAGGGGACAAAATGTCCAAACTTTAAAAATCTTCTCCTCTGAATCTGCCTATCAGATTCCAATATAATTTGGTAGAAATGTTCCTTGGGTGACCCTCTATATAAATTGTTCAAGCCATACTGATTGGTCGAAAAACATGGCAGTCAGGCGGCATAAGAAAAGGGACAAAATGACAAAATTCCATTTTTATGAAAGTATTTGTCTGATTTTAAGAAAATATAATACGAATCTTACTGTAATGATCCTCTATTTAATTTGTTTAAGCCGTTTTGATTGGTTACACAATCATATCAACCAGGCGTCATCACAAAAAGGGTAAATTGAACTTTTAGCTACAAATGACAACCAACTCCTACCATTCCAATAGACCAATTTCCACAAAACATCACAAGAATGTTCCTTTGGTGGTCCTCTTTCAAAATTGTTCAAAGATTTAAGTTCCATTGAGAACTTTGGTTGCTGCGGCATCAGAAAGTGAGAAAAATACCCAAATTTTAAAATCCTTTTCCTCCATAATCTACTTGTGCGATTGCAAGATAATTTGGTAGAAATGTTTCTTAAGTGACCCTCTAAATAAACTGTTGAAGCCATATTGATTTCGTTGAAAAACAGGGCAGCAAGGCGGCATCAGGAAAGGTGCAAAATGACAAAAACTTTATAATTCCATTCTTATTAAAGTTCTTGTTAGATTTCAAGATATAAATGGCCTTTACTGATAAGCTGTTTCTTGAGAAGTGACCACTTCTTTCAGTTTCATTTGCCCTCCCTGATAAAATTTTCCAGATATTTGCAGTTAAATATTTGCTACTAATTTACTATCAATTAGGTGATCGATTTAGGGCCATCTTGGCCCTCTTGTTTTAATTGTTATTGCTCAATTATAAAAGCTTGTGAAAAGGGTACAGGGAGTAAACTATTTTCACTAGAAGCCCGGATAAAAATGTAATAAGTGTTTAAGTAAGACAACTCCCCACAACATAATTGTTTCATGTATACATTGTTAAGTTTAGTTGCTTCTTTCAAAACATGTACCTGCTGAGATTTGATCTTAGAACTCTTGTTAGACCAGGCGTTTTACCATTAAACTACAGTATAGGTTTTTATTTTGAGCAGCAGTTCATGAAAATATGTGTAATTTTATTACCAGTAAAGTATAAGAATTTTTTTGTTACAATGAATGTATACCAATTTAAATTTTACCATTTCTATTGTATAAATTATACAATTTCACACAAAAAAATGGATTTCACAATAAATTACATAGAAAACAGATACATTTCTGTGGTATTTCAGTTATATCAGAGGACAGAACACATATGTGAGGTCACTGGGTGACTAATATAACTGACATTAATTATGAACTGCTTTATAATAGCCTTTTTCTGTTGAAAAACAGATGAAGTTTTCTTTATTTTTCAACCAAAATGTTTATGCAAATTTATTTGAATAAAAAGTATTTTGAGTGTTTCTTGAATTTAAAAAGAGATTGATCCTCTTTATCTACAGATATCAATGCTCAGTTTGTTTTTACCTTATTTGAGTTTGATATAGTTAGTGTACATTGCCCTGTTTCATAGACGGACCTAAATCGGTGACAGTAAAAGCTAGGCTTTTTATTTTGCATTTGCTCTTCAATTTGAAGAGTTCTATGACATCAGTGGTTGTTGTGCTCCCAAGTATGAAAATAGTGCTGTCAATAGATGTTGAATCTTTTGTAAATGTTGTTTGAATACATACATGCAGATCTCGAGTATTTAAAATAACCTAGTGAAAATAATGTTAAAATTCTTAGTACCAAGTTTGTCCAATCTGATCAATAAAATCATTTTTGGATAAAAAAAAAATATATGAAACTTCTAGAAATTCAGCCTGTTGAAAGAAAAGTAATGTGTTTTACTGATAGCCCCCCCATATGACATCATTTCTTTAAAACAATCATGACTCATTTGAGTTTGATCAATAAACAAATTTTGGTTAAAAAAAAAGATGAATCTACTAGAAATGCAGCCTGATAGTCCACATATGACATCATTTCTGTCATTATAAATAGTCCTAACGTCTGGTAGAGGATCGTCATCTTGACCATTCAATCGAGCACTCTCGAAACCGCCTGCAAATTAAGATTCCGTATAATAAACGACGGTATCAAAATAATATATTCTTGCATAAATGTAAGGATCAGGTCAATTTTATAGAGTAATACCTCGAAATGGTGCATGTCCTTGCATTATGGTCAGAAAGAATCTGCACAATTATGTCGACTGATATGGCAAAATAATGCATACATATCTTTGCATAAAGAGTATAATCATGGCAGTTATGTAGAGTTATACCTAAAGTAAAACATTAATTTGCATACAGGACACGTTCAGATCAATTATAAACAGCAATTCTTCAAAATAACATGTCTCCTTGCATCAAGGTCAGAATCAGGGCAAGTATGAAGATGTATTCATAAACTATTTCATTCATTTATCAGGATCAGGTCAGTTCTATAGAGTGGTACCTCAAAACTACACACGTCCTTACAGAAAGGTCAGTATCGGAATATTGTGTCGACTAATACGGCAAAGTAATACACATGTTTACCGTAAAAACATGATCAGATACATTCTATAGAGCAATACCTCAAAATAACACATATTTCAAGCATTATTAACTTTAGTACCATCAACCTTCTATTGTCCCTTTGAAATGTCATACATTTGGGTTCGGCATCTAGAGAGGCGCTTTAACTAGTTGTATACTTTATGATAGGTAACCCCCGGCTTAACAGTGAATTCATTTATTGTTAAATTAATTAATTCACTTTTTGAAATGATGAGTACATGTAAGTACATCAGTATGTATATGTATGTATGTATGTATGTATGTATGTATGTATGTATGTATGTATGTATGTAAGTATGTATGTATGTATGTATGTATGTATGTATGTATGTATGTATGTATGTATGTATGTATGTATGTATGTATGTATGTATGTATGTATGTATGTATGTATGTATGTATGTATGTATGTATGTATGTATGTATGTATGTATGTATGTATGTATGTATGTATGTATGTATGTATGTATGTATGTATGTATGTATGTATGTATGTATGTATGTATGTATGTATGTATGTATGTATGTATGTATGTATGTATGTATGTATGTATGTATGTATGTATGTATGTATGTATGTATGTATGTATGTATGTATGTATGTATGTATGTATGTATGTATGTATGTATGTATGTATGTATGTATGTATGTATGTATGTATGTATGTATGTATGTATGTATGTATGTATGTATGTATGTATGTATGTATGTATGTATGTATGTATGTATGTATGTATGTATGTATGTATGTATGTATGTATGTATGTATGTATGTATGTATGTATGTATGTATGTATGTTGTATGTATGTAGTATGTATGTATATGTATGTATGTATGTATGTATGTATGTATTGTATGTATGTATGTATGTATGTATGTATGTATGTATGTATGTATGTATGTATGTATGTATGTATGTATGTATGTATGTATGTATGTATGTATGTATGTATGTATGTATGTATGTATGTATTGTATGTATGTATGTATGTATGGTATGTATGTATGTATGTATGTATGTATGTATGTATGTATGTATGTATGTATGTATGTATGTATGTATGTATGTATGTATGTATGTATGTATGTATGTATGTATGTATGTATGTATGTATGTATGTATGTATGTATGTATGTATGTATGTATGTATGTATGTATGTATGTATGTATGTATGTATGTATGTATGTATGTATGTATGTATGTATGTATGTATGTATGTATGTATGTATGTATGTATGTATGTATGTATGTATGTATGTATGTATGTATGTATGTATGTATGTATGTATGTATGTATGTATGTATGTATGTATGTATGTATGTATGTATGTATGTATGTATGTATGTATGTATGTATGTATGTATGTATGTATGTATGTATGTATGTATGTATGTATGTATGTATGTATGTACTGTATGTATGTATGTATGTATGTATGTAATGTATGTATGTATGTATGTATGTATGTATGTATGTATGTATGTATGTATTAGTATGTATGTATGTATGTATGTATGTATGTAGTATGTATGTATGTATGTATGTATGTATGTATGTATGTATGTATGTATGTATGTATGCTATGTATGTATGTATGTATGTATGTATGTATGTATGTATTATGTATGTATGTATGTATGTATGTATGTATGTATGTCATGTATGTATGTATGTATGTATGTATGTCATGTCCAGTATGTATGTACTGTATGTATGTATGTCATGTACTGTATCGTACTGTACTGTACTGTACAGTATCGTACTTACAGTATGTATGTATGTCAGTATGTATCAGTATGTATGACATGTATGTATGTATGTATGTATGTATGTCATTATGTATCGTAAGTATGTATGTATGTATGTACTTACAGACATTACATACATACATACAGTACTGTATACTTGACATGTACTGTATGTATGATACTGTCATGTCATACAGTCATACTGTATGTACTGTATGCTATGACATGTAAGTACTGACATGACATTATGTCTGTACTGTACTTACGATACAGTACTTACAGTACTGTACTGTACTTATGTACAGACATGACATACATACATACAGTCATGTATGTACTGTACTGACTGTATGTATGTACTGTATGTCATGTATAGTATACTGTATGTATGCTATGTCATGACTTACTGTCATGTATGTCTGTATGACTGTACTGTATGTACTGTACTGTATGACTATGTACAGTACATACAGTACAGTACTGTACTGTATGTATAGCTATGTACAGTACTGTATGTACTGTACTTATGTAAGTACTGTAAGTACTGTACTGTATGTATGTACAGTACTGTACATATCGTATACATTACATACATACATTACTGTACAGTACTGTATCGATACTGTACTGTACTGTACTGTATGTATGTCATGTATTCATGTATGTATGTATGTCATACAGTACATAGCTATGTCATAGCTACAGTACAGTAAGTATACATACAGACATATGTATGTACTGTACTGTACTGTACTGACTTACTGTATCGATACAGTATGTATACTATGACTGTACTTATGTACTGTATAGTACATACAGTACTGACATGTACAGTACCATACATACATACATACATTACATACAGTACATACATACGATACATACTGTACTGTATGTACTGTCATGACATGACATACATACATACATACATAAGCATACAGTATGATATACTGTACTGTACTGTACAGTACATGTATGTACTGTACAGTAAGTACATGTACTTACATACATGACTGACTGTACTGTACTGTATGTACTGTATGTACTGTATGTATAGCTACAGTATACAGTACATGTATCAGACATACATTACATACATACATACATACATGTACTGTACTGTATACAGTACTGTACATTACTGTATGACATACATGACATACTTACATACAAGGATGCAACACAATTACACCCTGTCTACATGACCTAAGACAACTCATCCACCTCCCACACCCCACCCGTACCCCGGTATGAGCTCGACGCCGTGCTTTCAACACCCTCCATGCCCCCACTCAGGTGGCTACGTAATTCCAACATCCATCCAACGCAGCGTACCGAGTCCTTTTCCACACGAAATCTTCTTTCCTCACCCCAGTAGCTTAGTGCACGGTTTTGCTTGTGAACTGTACGGAAATAAACTTGGTAGGCTTAGCCATATCATTTTAGTTATTGCGGCGCCCTTTTGGAAATGATGTTGCAATCAAAACAATATCGAGTTCGATCCACTGTCAAAGCGGTCATGGTGGTGTGTCCTTTGTCAAGACACGTTTCCTAGCATAGTACTAGTGTATTCATCCAGGGGTCATGAGTAAATAATATAATTGAAAATTATGTTGAAAACGTCGTTAAATACATTTCCATACGGACACCTTTTGAAAGTGTATGTTTATTACATCAATTGGCGTTAACATGTCTACATATTAACAAATTTCTATATATTGCTAATAACATTTTTATTATAAGGCATGAGGGAGGATGGCCACGACCTACACATACCAATTCAAGTGGCTTATAAAGCTTCATATTTATAGGAACCCGTTTTGTAGACCAACCGGTTATCTTTTCAAACACTGAGTGAAGTTTGATTCATTATACACTTCAAGCACGTTAAAGAACCAATTATTCTTTTCGGAAAGAGCTATGATATCGACCCCGAACTCCCTTGTATCTAACTATGTCTCTTGAACTTATACGCACCTGTAAACTGCTTGTACATCATAAAGTGTACACTATCAAATGGGCCTATTAGCTTAAAAGCTTATGTTCAATCAGAACAATTATTCTCGACAATTACATTACATTACATTACATTACACATCCGATACGTTTGGTCAAAGGGAAGCAATTCGGATCGGAGCACCGGGGGATTCATTAGACTGAAGAAGTCTCCCATTGGTCAATAATGATTTTGTTGAAAGTGTTTTCTAATAAAGTTGAATATCCTGTGGCTGATTTATAATCGAAACATTGTTTGCTTTGAGCTTTATTGACAGATTATGAGCCATTTTCAGAACAACATGTATTTTCTGAAATTGAAAGTAAAACTTACTGCGGGATAACGGTGACCTTTTATTTGATGTCATAGCTCAAAGAAAGGAAGGTTCATATGTGATTTGTTTTTGTAGTTTTAATAATGAACTTTAATTAAATATAGGTTTCTGGGTCGTTTAGAATTTTGGAAAAGAGCCATGGCACAAAACGCTATAATGATCGCCTATGGAAAATGAATTGCTTCCGTCTGACCTTAAAGTTGCATTTCTAGAGAAATTCACACAAGAAATAAGTAAACTAACAATTGTTTTCCCTTATAAACCTTTATGAGGTGATGCTTGATTCTAATTAGACTGTAGTATGAGAAAGCTTTCATATTTTAATTATATAAATACAATAACTTTTCCCTGCTCGGTAGGTACCGATTTTGGAATTGCAAGAAAAAACGGGAACGAATCACAAATAAATTATACCTCTTTAAAGGTTGGTGTCCAATACAAACACTTGGGGAATAAATGTACACAAGTCAACTGTTATAAAAATAACTCAGTTCATTGAAGCACAGAATCACAATAAACATACCACCACGGTTTGTATATGACACCCAACAATCTAAATAGGTCTAATATAGTTGTGTTTACGATTCTAACCGACATGATGTACATGAACGGGTCCGTTTTTAAAATCTTGAAATCTTGAAGAAAAGTATAATTCGTGAGTGTGTGCCCTTTTGTCACATGTGTGTGGTTAATCCCAAACCGATTCAACTTCATATTTTAAGAAAAATCGGTTTGAAATGTTATTACATGAATTTGTTCCCTCTGGATAGAATAGACACTCGGTAGTGCTCCCCGAACGAGATGAAACCGAAATACACCCTGAATATAACTATAAACTGTTCAGCGTGGTAACCGAAATACACCCTGAATATAACTATAAACTGTTCAGCGTGGTAACCGAAATACACCCTGAATATAACTATAAACTGTTCAGCGTGGTAACCGAAATACACCCTGAATATAACTATAAACTGTTCAGCGTGGTAACTGAAATACACCCTGAATATAACTATAAACTGTTCAGCATGGTAACCGATATTTTTAATTGCTATGTTAATGAATTATTACCATTATTATTATAAATTGAATTTAAGTGCAAATTATGAGCTGAATATAGGCTTCTAGAAAATATTTCGATGAAATAGAAAACAGAATTTAGTTTGATCACGTGATCGATTACGCGCCATTTGAAATAGAGGGTGTTATTTCTTGTGACCTTGCCGGTCTTAATTAGACGTTATATTTATGCTGTGTGTAGTTTTTACTTGTTTATGTATTGATTCCAAACATCATGTTGCAGTGATCCAATGCAGAATTGTGCATGGAAGTCGTAATCATTTACTGTATACATGTTTTAGTTACATATATAGAGGATATTGCATGAGTGTTTATTTATTATCACTTATATTAAACGAGTTTACTCAGTGTCAAATTCAGCTTAGTTAACTAGTTTATTAAAAGTAATAATAAATAAACACTCATGAAATATTCTATTTATCACATAAAGTGATTTATGAGGCTAACGTGTTAACGTCAAACCGCTGATGAAGACCCAGGTGTAAATGTTTTAACTCTTTCCTACATACACTAAATCTACAGCAGACGCTTTTCTATTCAAAAACTCTTTCTCATATTGCCACAATGTCTTCATTATCGTCTGCTGCAGAGGCGTCAGAAAGCGTCTATATATGTGGGAAATGGAAGCACAACCTTACCGGAATCGTCACCATCGAGCTATATGGTATATGGAACCAATGCATCTTTTGCCAACAAATCTAGAAATGAAGCCCCAGCAGTTTTACAGCCAATGTATGTTTTTAAATGATGAGAATAAGACAGCTAATCGCTAGGCCCAGCTTATATGTGATAGCTATGTAAACGTGTTTTGGGTTTTACGCTTCTTTCAAAAGATAAGGTCATACCCCACATGCTGGAGTTGCCTTTAGCCGGACTTGAATTTCAAGCAAGCATCCCCCAGCAACAGGGGCAATATACATATTTACAGATGTTTAGAACTTATTCAAAATATATATTATCTTACGCAATTTAAACTACATTTGAAAGTCCCTGTGATGCACAATTTCTTTTATTAACACTTACTAAAGGTACAAATCCCTGTGATGCACACTTTCTTTTGATAACACTTGCTAAAGGTACAAACAAACTAACATCAATCTGATTTATGAAACCTATAGCAAAACTTACTCCACAAATATGTGTGAATCTATCAAACATCGAACCCGATGGTACATTTACAAATGGCAGGAATGAACGTTATATGATAACGGTTGAAATGGCCATGGCTTTATCAATTTTATTGTATTAGAGATTGTGCATCTTCATGGAGTATTCTTTGCCAGAGTTTGACAAATAGGTAGCGCATAATATAGAACGAAATTTCTAATCATGCACGGTAGAATCTAGATTTACACTGTTCACATATTACTTACACAAGCTTGTACGAGGCTTCTGTATATTGTGATAATCCGAAGGGAGAGAGCAGATGTAGCCTACAGACTGATCTAAACATATACTTTTTCTAAACAAAATTGTACCTTTACCAATGCACGGGCTCGCTCTACCTTTGAATGATAAATCGGTGAATTAACCACGGTTTGGTGTTCAGAGGAATCGTAAACCAGATTTCAAATGTAGTTTAAGTTGTGCATCACATGAATTTTAAAATTTAATTTAAATTGTGCATCACGTGAATTTTATAATGTAGTTTAAATTGTGCATCACAGGGATTCCTCATTCAATAGTCAAATATGTTTTACTAAGCAATTAGTTAAAATGTTCATGACTGATGATTGATTTGACTACACTTTGAGATAATTGTTATCGAAGCATCGTAGAGAATCAGTCCTGACATAGTTGGTAAGGTGATGGTTCCAAGAACAAACAAACAACAAAACAGAGGACTATATAAGAAGGAGTGAACAGGTCTTTTCCCCACAACATGTCTCTTATTTCTCCACCAAATTCTATGTTGTTGGTACTCAAAAGAATCGTCTCACTGAGACGATTCATTTGAGTACCCACAACATAGGGTTTGAATGTCGAATAAGGATTTTAGAACATGAAAAATGTCCCTTATCTAGAGTTCTGCGGCATCAAATGCAAACAAGTCATCTGTGTGGGTGTGGGTGTGGTCAATGGGACGAACAATAATATAAAAGATATGGAATACTTACATATTGTCAGTGGTATACGTTGTACAGCCTTTGCTGCGTCTGTACAATTCGGCTTAGAATCACAGATGTGTACAGACAGTAATAGTAACACAAGTAGTCTTGGAAAACCCATTGTGAGTTATCTGTAATAAATATACATAAGGCATGGGTAAGCAATGATAGTGACACAAAATGAATTGGGAAAACTAACTGTCAGTTAGTAATTCCGATGTGTTCCGATCAATACACATACTATATACATAGATTTACAGTTGTATGGGCACAAACAGGTGTAGAAAACCCCATTGTGGAGCGTTTATCCCGATCTGTAATTAATACACATATAGGATTCAGTAATTATGGCACATTGGTAATTGTTCGAAAACCCGTCGTGAGCTTTGACCCCAAACTATGATCAGTCCAAATATAGATTTTCATTAAAATCTAACCACGTTGTTTTGGAAAACACATTGTGAGCTTTGAGCCGGTCAGGACAAAGTAATTATTGCACACAAAGTGTTGGAAAACCCGTCTTGAGCGTTGACCCCGAACTGGGATCAACCCTAATATAGACAAAGATGTTCAGTAAGTATGGCACGCATTTGTTTGAAAAACACAGTATGCGTTTTGACTCGGATCTACAATCAATACAAATTCAGGCATAGGTTTGGAGTTATATTGGCACACATACGTTTAGAAAAATACAAAGTGAGCATTGGGGCTGATCTGTAATTAATACAAATATATAAAAAGATTTCAGAAATTATGGCAAACAAAGTGTTGTTGGAAAACCCGTAGTGACCTTTGACCTTGATTTGGGATCTATCTGATTAGACATAAATTTACAGTTATATTGGTACACGCAGTTTTAGAAAACCCCATTGTGCGTGTTGAGTCGGATCTGTTATTAAAATACATATCGACATAGCTCATTTCAGTAATTATGGCATACGAAGTGTTGGAAAACTCGTTGTGAGCCGATCTGTAATTAATACCCATATATACATAGGTGCTTTCAGTAATTATGTCACACATAACTTTGATAAATCAAAAGGAGTGTGGGTTTTGACCCCGACATATTATCAATACAAATATAGAAATAGGTTTACAGTTATTGTGACACACATAGTTTCATAGTTTTAGAGAAATTGTGGGCGTTGACCACGATCTGTAATCAATACATATATAGATATAGGTTTTCAGTAATTATGGCACACATAGTTTTGAAGAAAGAAGACAGTGTGCGTTTTTACCCCAACCTATAATCAATACAAATATAGAAATAGGTTTATAGTTATTTTGGCACACATAGTTTCATAGTTTAAGAGAAATCCGTTGTGAGCGTTGACCACGATCTATAATCAATACATATATATTTATATATATAGGTTTTCAGTAATTATGGCACACATAGTTTTAAAGAAATCAATTCCGTGCGTTGACTGTAAATACACATAGCTGGTTGCAGTATGTATAGCACACAAAGTGTTGGTAAACCAATCGTAAGCGTTTACCCCGAACTTGGATTAATACTAATTAAGGTTAACAGTTATATTGGCACACCTAGTTTAACAGTTTTAAATAATACATTATGAGTGTTGACCAATTTCAATTCAATTTCTTTAATACTCCCAGTTTGTACATGGACACAAACATGAGGAAAATATAATTTAGCATTACAAACGGCGAAACAAAATGACATATATATATGACAGAATATAGAATAACCCTCTTTGTAATATTCTTTACAAGCAAAATAATAAATATATAGATCTATGAATAGACAAATATTGATCAACATAATATTTTAATTGTTGAGATATAGCTTATGATGGTTAAAATAGCCCAAAACATAATTGACCGCATTCTATTAGGTTTCATTAATCATGTTACTGTTTAAATTCATTCTCGATTAGCATATAAGTCCCCATTTAACCTCCCTTTGTATACTCTAACGGATTTCTTTTGATTGGAAGAATTACTTGGTAAACTTCTAACGGGTCCAGTAAAGCGTGCTTCAACTGCCTTTAACATTATTTCTATCTATTCTTCGTGCAAGTGGCTATAGTTTACGTGGAGGTGGTGTTATATGATGTAGTAGTATAGGCGTCTCTTGGGCCCCAAACAGAGATGACGTAATCGGCGGCCATTGTGTTGACCTAGTTACTATTTATAGTATCTCATTTGCATATAAGGAATGATACGAATGAGGACGCCATTGTGTTGACCTAATTATTTATATACAATGACTTCGCATGCGTGGCGGCCATTTTGAATGATAGGTCTATATTTAGAATGACATCATGGGTCTATATTTAGAAAGCTTTAACAATGGAGCAAGTGTTTCAGTAGCACCCTTCGGGCGAGACCACCAACGATTTGTCTCTAACCTTCTACCAATAGATTCTAACGGGTATGTTGTTGGAACCCTCGAAAATAATGGCGGGGAAATTCGACCTAACCTTTGCTACATTGTTTCGGGAAACCTGACACGAGACATCCATACAACACGATATATCCCTTTAATATGTCGTATAGTCGAGCCGAAGCACGCAGTCAAACATGTATGGTAAAGCAATAAATGTAACGTCTTACCTCGAGAACGTCCAGAGTTCAAATGACAGATGCGCATGTCCTGACACCACGATATATTTTTAGACGCGTTATTTCACAATCAGAAACACACCAGGTTTCCGAACAATAGACCATTGAAATGCTAATCTCCTTCAAAGGCGCCATACTGTCTGCGTCTATTTATTTAAGGCCGGAAACATGAACAATGCCCAATTGAAATGTCAAAGTTAATCTCCTTTAAAGGCCCCATACTGTCTGCGTCTATTGATTTAAAGCCGGAAACATGAACAATGCCCCATTGACATGTCAATATCAATCTCCTTTAAAGGCGACACAGTGTCCAGCGTCTATTGATTTAAGGACGGAAACGTGTACAATAGCCCATTGACATGTTGAAAATTAATCCCCTTTAAAGGCGACATACTGTCTGCGTCTGAACACCTGCAACGAACGCGTTAACACTTGTCTGAGAATAACCCTTTACACTGCTGTTCAAAAGATTACCCTACATGATGAAAGTTATTATCATGTTTTAATTTGCACTTGAAAAGTGTCACTGTAGTTAAACACGACTTTACCAATTTGATCAGATTTCAAATATAGAGGGAAAAGGAGCCCATTAAAAGCGTCAAATCGGTTTTTGTTAATTCGTATCACTATTTACGCTTTAACTTTTTCTCTTTATGCTACCAAATGATAGAAGACCCAAAAAGCTTTCATTTAAACCAAAGTTTGTCGCTATAATTGTTTACCGTTTTCGAGTTATGTAATATGAGAGATTTTTAAACCCCAAAAAACGAACTTGCCCCGATCCTCAAGTTTGATATACCGTTGGAAACATCTCGTTGAGCCCTTTTCATATATGAAAAAATTATGATCCTAGGAATATTAGTTCTCTAGTTATCGCCGTTTTAAATTAAGTTTCAAAGTGGGTCAAAAGGCTTCTTAATGCGTAAATGCCGATATCTCCTTTATTTCTTGTCCGAATGTAGTCGTGTTTGGACTCGTTGAAAAGGGTTTCGTAAACTCTATCGATTGAGGAGGTCAAACCGGAAGTTTGGTCTGTCTGTAAACCGGAAGTGACGTCATTATATATTACAATGGTCATATCTTCCTTAGTTCTGAACCGATGTTTACAATTTGTATATCATTCGAAAGCTCTCATCGAGATATGAGTATATTCGAATTTGAAAGATATCCGATCAATGTTTTCATGACATTGTACTTTAAATAAGCAGCGCAAGGGGTAAATGAAAAACAAAGACATGAATACAATTTCTACAATTTTATTATATGATCAAGTATTGTAGTTCGCATAATCAAAATAACTAACACTATTTATTGAACACAGCATTCACAAATCACGATTCATTAAGGGATAAAAATGATTATCAATTCGTCTCATACTCCATCCATGACGTCAATGAATAACTGTCAACCGTTCCGTTATGTTGTAAACGTGGTTAATTTAGGGCTCCCCCCGGCATTTTCTTTCCGATAATTTAGTCATGTAGTCCCGGTGGTCCGTGTATTCGATACCTCTTTTTCGCATTGTCAATCATGGTATGTTGTCTTTTCCTTGATACCTCTGATTTGGCTAGTTCAACAGCTTGAGCCACGGGTGTCACAAAGTTAATGGTGGGTTCTTTCATCGTCCCACCCATCTGAATTTTTTCCACGACGTATTGTCCTTTATGATTAGGTTTCAACTTCCCTTCGGCCATCCGTTGAAAATGTCGTGTCCACATTTCTACTCTATCCATCGTTGACGTAAGTGAAGTACACAGCGAGTGATAGTTTTATCTTTGGCTATTAGCTGTAACTTTCCTCCCTTTATAGCATGTCTTCACCATCACTGTCGTCGCTACCACCATAGCTAACGTCGTCGTTCTCAGACTTCACTATACCTTCTATTAAATAACGGTGTTTCTTAATGGCCGACTGTATGGCCTGTTCTAGTATCATTCCCTCGGACACGAGTTCGTGTACATCTTCCATGACACGTTGGTGAATGACTCCGTGTTCTAATTGGAATGTGTGGAGAAGCAGTTGGCTATACATACGTAAGACATGTGTTGTATCTTCCGCTACTATTTTTGAGTCTGCCTTTTTCTTGGCCTCGTCATTGGACATTCCATCTCGCTCATACTTTTCCACTTTTTTCCGCCAAGATTTTTCATTATTGTTCGAAGCTTTACGGTACATGACTTCAAACACTTTGTGTTCTTCGCTGACTTTATCTTTTTCATCTTCTTCGCTCTGGTCATAGGATATCCACCGTTTTAATGGAGGCGTTTCCGCGTGATCTTCTGAGGCAGAACGCTTATTACACCATCGTTTGACGTGATTTTGTAAAGAATGAACGTCACCAAACACGATACCGCAATCGTCGCAAACGGGCATGTCTAGACTGGTTTTAGACTCGAGGCTGGAATCACTCTCTATGTACTCTACCGGGGTAGCCCTTATAGGAATGTTTAGATTTGGTTCTCTTATAATATAGGACGGTTCAGACGGATTATTGTGAATCGGATCTTTTAAACGATTAGCTTCTGGAGTGTCTGGTTTCAAATCGACAAGAAGGTAACCGTACGGTTGTTTCGTAGCTTCTTGAAAACGACTCATTAAATAACCCGCCTTTCCAGGATACATTTGTCGCGCTAAGGTCATTACAGGTTGTTGGTCGATTGGATTTTTGAATAAGACTAAATAATGGCAATTTCTTCTCTGAGTTGGATCTTTACTAAAGTATAGATTTTGATTCAGTGCCATGATTGAGAGATTTCTATGGTGTGACCCCTCCGTAAATAGGTCCGTAATCCTCGGGTCTTTGTTGGTCGTTGACATGAGATCGTCCAAAATAATAAGATTGGTCATATTGGGGTTTAAATAAGCGTCATCCTCTAGGTTGTGAGGAATTCCCTGTATAAATTCTACCCTGGGATACACGGTTCTTTTTAAGTCGTCGTATAACGGCTGCCATCTTTTGTAGAGCCATATTATTCGTTGTGGAGCTGGTTGTATCTTGTCAGATTTAAGTATCTTGGTAACAAAGAAGGTCTTCCCGCAGGAGGTGGGTCCACTGACCATACACGTGAATGGATGTTTGAATACAAAGTTACTGTTTTGAGATGTTTTAAAACTTTTAAGATACAACTTGTCTGTATTTTCTAATTTATTATTAATATCAGAAGAAACAGTGAAGCCCATTTCTGTAGCTCTCTGTGTTGTTGTGCTCAAAGAAAACGGTTTACTGTCCGACGAAGCGTGCCTTCGCTGCATATGACGCATTCTACTATATAGACTAGCAAATGTATCAGCACATTGAGAGCACGTTAGTGAATCCATTGTTAGTATCTTTCTTGCTGGTGTTCTTCCCTTATAATCTTCTCTCGAACTCTTAACCCGAGGTTTGGTGCACCGGTGCACCGGATAGTGGTGCACATGGAGCTTGGTGCACCGGATATTGGTGCACCGGGAGCTTGGTGCACCGATGCACCGAATATTGGTGCACCGGATATTGGTGCACCGGGAGCTTTGGTGCACCGGTGCACCGAATATTGGTGCACCGGGAGCTTGGTGCACCGGTGCACCGAATATTTGTGCACCGGATATTGGTGCACGGGGAGCTTGGTGCACCGGATATTGGTGCACCGGGAGCTTGGTGCACCGGTGCACCGAATATTGGTGCACCGGGAGATTGGTGCACCGGATATTGGTGCACCGGGAGCTTGGTGCACCGGATATTGGTGCACCGAATATCCTGTGCACCAAGCTCCCGGTGCACCAATATCCGGTGCACAAATATTCGGTGCACCGGTGCACCAATATCCGGTGCACCAATATTCGGTGCACCGGTGCACCAAGCTCCCGGTGCACCAATATCCGGTGCACCAAGCTCCCGGTGCACCAATATCCGGTGCACCAATCTCCCGGTGCACCAATATCCGGTGCACAAATATTCGGTGCACCGGTGCACCAATATCCGGTGCACCGGTGCACCAAGCTCCCGGTGCACCAATATTCGGTGCACCGGTGCACCAAGCTCCCGGTGCACCAATATCCGGTGCACCAATATTCGGTGCACCGGTGCACCAAGCTCCCGGTGCACCAATATCCGGTGCACCAAGCTCCATGTGCACCACTATCCGGTGCACCGGTGCACCAAACCTCGGGTTAAGAGTTCGAGAGAAGATTATAAGGGAAGAACACCAGCAAGAAAGATACTAACAATGGATTCACTAACGTGCTCTCAATGTGCTGATACATTTGCTAGTCTATATAGTAGAATGCGTCATATGCAGCGAAGGCACGCTTCGTCGGACAGTAAACCGTTTTCTTTGAGCACAACAACACAGAGAGCTACAGAAATGGGCTTCACTGTTTCTTCTGATATTAATAATAAATTAGAAAATACAGACAAGTTGTATCTTAAAAGTTTTAAAACATCTCAAAACAGTAACTTTGTATTCAAACATCCATTCACGTGTATGGTCAGTGGACCCACCTCCTGCGGGAAGACCTTCTTTGTTACCAAGATACTTAAATCTGACAAGATACAACCAGCTCCACAACGAATAATATGGCTCTACAAAAGATGGCAGCCGTTATACGACGACTTAAAAAGAACCGTGTATCCCAGGGTAGAATTTATACAGGGAATTCCTCACAACCTAGAGGATGACGCTTATTTAAACCCCAATATGACCAATCTTATTATTTTGGACGATCTCATGTCAACGACCAACAAAGACCCGAGGATTACGGACCTATTTACGGAGGGGTCACACCATAGAAATCTCTCAATCATGGCACTGAATCAAAATCTATACTTTAGTAAAGATCCAACTCAGAGAAGAAATTGCCATTATTTAGTCTTATTCAAAAATCCAATCGACCAACAACCTGTAATGACCTTAGCGCGACAAATGTATCCTGGAAAGGCGGGTTATTTAATGAGTCGTTTTCAAGAAGCTACGAAACAACCGTACGGTTACCTTCTTGTCGATTTGAAACCAGACACTCCAGAAGCTAATCGTTTAAAAGATCCGATTCACAATAATCCGTCTGAACCGTCCTATATTATAAGAGAACCAAATCTAAACATTCCTATAAGGGCTACCCCGGTAGAGTACATAGAGAGTGATTCCAGCCTCGAGTCTAAAACCAGTCTAGACATGCCCGTTTGCGACGATTGCGGTATCGTGTTTGGTGACGTTCATTCTTTACAAAATCACGTCAAACGATGGTGTAATAAGCGTTCTGCCTCAGAAGATCACGCGGAAACGCCTCCATTAAAACGGTGGATATCCTATGACCAGAGCGAAGAAGATGAAAAAGATAAAGTCAGCGAAGAACACAAAGTGTTTGAAGTCATGTACCGTAAAGCTTCGAACAATAATGAAAAATCTTGGCGGAAAAAAGTGGAAAAGTATGAGCGAGATGGAATGTCCAATGACGAGGCCAAGAAAAAGGCAGACTCAAAAATAGTAGCGGAAGATACAACACATGTCTTACGTATGTATAGCCAACTGCTTCTCCACACATTCCAATTAGAACACGGAGTCATTCACCAACGTGTCATGGAAGATGTACACGAACTCGTGTCCGAGGGAATGATACTAGAACAGGCCATACAGTCGGCCATTAAGAAACACCGTTATTTAATAGAAGGTATAGTGAAGTCTGAGAACGACGACGTTAGCTATGGTGGTAGCGACGACAGTGATGGTGAAGACATGCTATAAAGGGAGGAAAGTTACAGCTAATAGCCAAAGATAAAACTATCACTCGCTGTGTACTTCACTTACGTCAACGATGGATAGAGTAGAAATGTGGACACGACATTTTCAACGGATGGCCGAAGGGAAGTTGAAACCTAATCATAAAGGACAATACGTCGTGGAAAAAATTCAGATGGGTGGGACGATGAAAGAACCCACCATTAACTTTGTGACACCCGTGGCTCAAGCTGTTGAACTAGCCAAATCAGAGGTATCAAGGAAAAGACAACATACCATGATTGACAATGCGAAAAAGAGGTATCGAATACACGGACCACCGGGACTACATGACTAAATTATCGGAAAGAAAATGCCGGGGGGAGCCCTAAATTAACCACGTTTACAACATAACGGAACGGTTGACAGTTATTCATTGACGTCATGGATGGAGTATGAGACGAATTGATAATCATTTTTATCCCTTAATGAATCGTGATTTGTGAATGCTGTGTTCAATAAATAGTGTTAGTTATTTTGATTATGCGAACTACAATACTTGATCATATAATAAAATTGTAGAAATTGTATTCATGTCTTTGTTTTTCATTTACCCCTTGCGCTGCTTATTTAAAGTACAATGTCATGAAAACATTGATCGGATATCTTTCAAATTCGAATATACTCATATCTCGATGAGAGCTTTCGAATGATATACAAATTGTAAACATCGGTTCAGAACTAAGGAAGATATGACCATTGTAATATATAATGACGTCACTTCCGGTTTACAGACAGACCAAACTTCCGGTTTGACCTCCTCAATCGATAGAGTTTACGAAACCCTTTTCAACGAGTCCAAACACGACTACATTCGGACAAGAAATAAAGGAGATATCGGCATTTACGCATTAAGAAGCCTTTTGACCCACTTTGAAACTTAATTTAAAACGGCGATAACTAGAGAACTAATATTCCTAGGATCATAATTTTTTCATATATGAAAAGGGCTCAACGAGATGTTTCCAACGGTATATCAAACTTGAGGATCGGGGCAAGTTCATTTTTTGGGGTTTAAAAATCTCTCATATTACATAACTCGAAAACGGTAAACAATTATAGCGACAAACTTTGGTTTAAATGAAAGCTTTTTGGGTCTTCTATCATTTGGTAGCATAAAGAGAAAAAGTTAAAGCGTAAATAGTGATACGAATTAACAAAAACCGATTTGACGCTTTTAATGGGCTCCTTTTCCCTCTATATTTGAAATCTGATCAAATTGGTAAAGTCGTGTTTAACTACAGTGACACTTTTCAAGTGCAAATTAAAACATGATAATAACTTTCATCATGTAGGGTAATCTTTTGAACAGCAGTGTAAAGGGTTATTCTCAGACAAGTGTTAACGCGTTCGTTGCAGGTGTTCAGACGCAGACAGTATGTCGCCTTTAAAGGGGATTAATTTTCAACATGTCAATGGGCTATTGTACACGTTTCCGTCCTTAAATCAATAGACGCTGGACACTGTGTCGCCTTTAAAGGAGATTGATATTGACATGTCAATGGGGCATTGTTCATGTTTCCGGCTTTAAATCAATAGACGCAGACAGTATGGGGCCTTTAAAGGAGATTAACTTTGACATTTCAATTGGGCATTGTTCATGTTTCCGGCCTTAAATAAATAGACGCAGACAGTATGGCGCCTTTGAAGGAGATTAGCATTTCAATGGTCTATTGTTCGGAAACCTGGTGTGTTTCTGATTGTGAAATAACGCGTCTAAAAATATATCGTGGTGTCAGGACATGCGCATCTGTCATTTGAACTCTGGACGTTCTCGAGGTAAGACGTTACATTTATTGCTTTACCATACATGTTTGACTGCGTGCTTCGGCTCGACTATACGACATATTAAAGGGATATATCGTGTTGTATGGATGTCTCGTGTCAGGTTTCCCGAAACAATGTAGCAAAGGTTAGGTCGAATTTCCCCGCCATTATTTTCGAGGGTTCCAACAACATACCCGTTAGAATCTATTGGTAGAAGGTTAGAGACAAATCGTTGGTGGTCTCGCCCGAAGGGTGCTACTGAAACACTTGCTCCATTGTTAAAGCTTTCTAAATATAGACCCATGATGTCATTCTAAATATAGACCTATCATTCAAAATGGCCGCCACGCATGCGAAGTCATTGTATATAAATAATTAGGTCAACACAATGGCGTCCTCATTCGTATCATTCCTTATATGCAAATGAGATACTATAAATAGTAACTAGGTCAACACAATGGCCGCCGATTACGTCATCTCTGTTTGGGGCCCAAGAGACGCCTATACTACTTGATGTATTACGTCGTGCATATTTAGTTTCTTGTTATTGTTTTCTGTTTTATTCTGAAATTCAACGGTGTATACAAAAGTGAACGGGAATTCGGACTTTCGATGTCGGACAGCAATTCATTTGAGCAATGAACAACTTTAAAGGAATTGTAAGATAAGTGTTTTCTTGTTCTTTGTATACACATAATGTATATATTGTAACTAATAAGTAGCTTAAATTCATTTATAATTTAATGGTTTTTATCTGTTTGTTTTGTTTTTTTTTGTTGTGTTTATTTTTTTAGTCAACAATTTTCTGACCAGTCCTAATTTTTAAGTAAATCATTGTATTATACTTGATTAATATACATATGTAATAACAGTTTTTGCCCAATGCAAATGTCATTGTTGGTTATTTTTATGTTTATAATTGATGACCTGATTCTTTGTGAGATTTTTATTTATTTCAGGAGAAGACTAGATGAAAGAAAATATCAACACTCTTTTCACGAAGAAAGAGTAGCAGTTAATTTTCACAATATGATACATATGGTAAGTGAGCATATTAGCATTTATCGCTATAAGAAAGTTAAAGACAAAACATTTATTTACTGCAAATTACAGTAATGTTACACATATCACTGATAATAGTATATAGCATTGAATATATAACTACAAAGTGCCTATGTGTAATTGTACATGTTCCTTCCCGGAATAACATAGATTATATAAATTTTGCTAATAAATGTAATACATTGAAACATTACAACACATTTTCAATACAATACAATTTCATAATAAATATCATGACATATTGTAAGGTAAACATAATTTCTGCCACTTATGAGTTACATGTGTTACAGGTGCGGACAGTTATTATACCACACACAGTTTTGGAAAACCAATTGTGAACTTTGATCCCGACCTTGGATTAATACAAATAAAGACAAAGTTTAACAGTTTTAGAGAACCCATTATAAGCGTTGACCACAATCTGCTATTAATACACATGTATATAATATATAGCTGGTTTCAGTAAGTATGGTAGACACAGTTTTTCAAAACCAATTTAAAGCGTTTATCCCGATCTGTAATCAATACAAATATAGACATAGGTTGAACTTGTTTAAGTCATTGTGGCAAAAGAAGAAAATGCTCATCATGAGAAGTTTTTACCTCAGTGATTACATAAAGTCGTCTGCTACAGATGCGTCAGAATGCGTCTGCATGTAGGAAAGGACTACGGGACGAACACATAACTACAATACGATTTTTTGACTCAAAGCATCAAAGAGAAGCCGCAATATTCCGTTTCACATGGAGAAATAAGAAAAGGGAACATTTAAATCCACAAACAATACAACAAATTAATCGGTAGTCACGTCTAGTATTCTATAAAGTCGTCTACTACAGATGCGTCAGAATGCGTCTGCATGTAGGAAAGGACTACTGTACGAACAAATAACTATAATCGAGCTACAAGTTTATCCCAGCGCTTACATCGTAATCTCTTCTTCTAGGTGAATGCGGAAAGTGAGTATTCTTGCTAACCTGTGTCTTTACCTTTTTGCAGGGAAAGTGATCAGAGCGTTAGCCTCTGGAAAACGGGAGATCCTGGTTCGATCCCGATCAAATCATGCAAAACACAATGAAAATGTTAATAATGGCTTCCCTAAATGACGCTAAAGGTTGCAGAGATATCATTACGAATGATGCATCGGTAGTACTGAATTTACGCCTCTTTCAACATGTTTACAGTTATATCAAGGCGTTCCCTGGATAAGTTACCACTTACTAATCCATTTAAACGAACATCAGCGAATCAGTTGTATTGCTAACCCCAAACCTGTGCGCCAAAGATGAAAAGCCAATACTACCATTTTAAAGTATTTGATATGACCCAGTCGGGATCCAACCCGAGACCCAATGCACCCAGGTAAAACTTGTAATTTCCCCATGAAACGTCGAGATAACTAAATTACTATTTAAAACGGTGTAAAACAATATTCAAGCCAACAATTCAATACAGCACATTAATTATCTAACACGGTTACATAAAATGAATATTTAGTATCCATTTTATGCTACAATGAACGTTTATCCTTTCCCACATACATCAAATCTGCAGCAGACGACTTTGTAAACATACCGAATAAAATATGGAAACTCCCTTTAAGTGCATGTACAATAATTGAATAGAGTTGAAAACATGGTGACAAAAGAAGAAATTGCTCGTTTTGCGCAATTTCTTCTTTTGTTAACATGTTTTCAAAAAGTTGTCTGCTGCAGAGGCGTCAGAAAGCCTCTATGTGAAGAAAGGGGTTAATAAACGTTTGTCCTTTCCCAAAGTCAGGTAAACAAACACATAAATCATCTAACACGGTTCAATGAAATATTAAGTACTCATATAATAAACGTTTATCCTTTCCCAAATACAACAAATCTTCAGCAGACGACTAGGAAAAATCTAGGCATAAATGAAGAGACCCTCTTTAATTAAATGAAGGTAAAACCATTGAAAAAGGTTAAACACACGTTACGAAAGAAGAAATTGCTGGTTTTGAGCAATTACTCCTTTTCATAATGTTTTCAAAAGTCGTCTTCTTCTGCGGCGTCAGAAAGCGTCTATATGTGGGAAATGATTAATGAAGCATATTACGTCAACGGTTTTTTAGCAAGGGGCTCGTTAGAGCCAATTGCTATAGTAGCTAATTTTCGAAACGACGCATCATTTTGAGACTGGAAGCTAGACAGGCGTTTTACGATATCGGCATTGAATTACTTCGCATCTGTCTTTCTAAATCAGCTCTCCGTTTCTGAACACCATCTCGACTTCATATAGATGTAATGGTGGTAGCAGATCGTACATAATGTCAATGAAAGTGGATGATTTGTGGAATATTTTGTTAAAAATGAAATGACTGTTGCCAGCTAATTCTCATGTTGGTCATCTTGAACCGCCAATAGTTCCTGTCTAAAAATCAAAATAATGAAATTTTGCTGGCATCTGAAGCCGCAAATGGATTCTATCGACATCACCTACCTAAAAGAAAGAACTCGAAAGATATTTTATGTTAAAATATATGAATCATGTGATTAAAAAGATTAGATGTATTCCTACGCTTTGGACATACTTAATCCCGCGTAAAATTCATGAATGATTCCTGAATATTGTAAATCGAGTGGAGTAAATGCAGCTATTCGATTCCGACTCAAATACAATTACAGGTTTTCAAGTCCCAGTAATAACATATCATCTAAAAGATAACAAGGTTATTCAAATAATGATATAAAAACTAGTTGATGAAGTATATCATGTACGACCCATGTGTTATTTAGCCTTAGTGTCGTAATTTCAAAATTCCTTTCGAATGAAATTAGCTCCTTCAATTGGTACCTTACCATATCCTCTTTTAAACCGAAATAAAAGAGATTAGCCGAAATGAATATAATTGAACCTCAAGAACACAGACTATGATTTATATTGCTCATAATATAAATAATCAGTAGGTTTTTTATAATTAGGATTATTTTTCAAAGTCATTTATAAGCTCATTTATTTTCATTTCGGTTATGATGTGTATTCCGGTAAAACAAAGATTGACAGCGTGCGCACCGCCATTTTCGAAAATAAAGAGAAACGTGATTGAAGTCGTCCTCGTTGTTTACAAATACATTTTCAACCATTTTGTAACGATCTACTGCACGGTACATGCTGACAAAGTAAGTATTACGGTTGATTGTTTAAAATACGTTTTCCATTTATTTGAGTTATTTCCCGCTAATGATTATTAGCTGAAACAGTTATCAAACTATTGATGCACAGACAGATAATGCTATTCCAACGATCAGTTGTGCCCGAGATCTTTCTTTCTGTGTGGCTGTACTAAATAACTGTTACCTACAACATGACGCCTCCCTTTTACATTTTTGACAGTTGTCTGCTTTTTTGAAAAATTAAGTGGTTTGTATCAAGATATTTTAAGTTCCTTTTTTTCATTCAATGATTGGGCCTTCGAGGATTTTCTCTTTGAACTTGGGAGTTGAATAACACTTGGATATGAACACACATTATTGAGTGATTCACAATTGAACAAATACTTTGAACTTGGATATGAACACACAACTTATTCACTGATTTACAATTGAACAAATACTTCGAACTTGGATATGAACACACATTATTGACACTTGGATATGAACACACAGTACTGAGCGATTTGGGATTAAAGAACCACTCTGAACTTGGATATGAACACACAGTATTGAGGAGTGATTTGGGATTAAAGAACCAGTTTGAACTTTGGTCTGGAATAAACTTTGGATATATGAAGAGGACTTTCAAATTTACCCTTATATAGTTCAAAGATGGGTTTCAACATCATTTGTGTTGCAGATTTTCATCAAGGATCAGAAGGGTTGCCACAGGATGCTAGAGGACTACAATGTGTTCCATCTTGTTTGATGTATTTGTTTACTGTAGCAGTTTGTAGTTCTCCAAACAACATAAACACCTGTGATTTAAATGACATTCTTTTTGCTGGTAGTTACTTGTATTGCGCTATGTTGAGTTCTGGTGCTACTTCTGGATTGACTGATCCATCAAACCTACCTAAACGTATATCATACAAAGGCAAAGTTAGGACAATTCAAAATGAGGTGGTTATGTCTGGGTTTTTAATTCACAATTCAAATATAGATGAGCATAATTGCTTCAGCTTGGAGGTTGCATTATCTAGAGCATGTACATATGACTCGAATTTCATTATTGTGTTAAATGGTGTGTCAGTTGGTATACATTATTTTAACTCGGTATTCTATGTCTTTGATAGCCATTCTAGAAACAAAGAAGGCTTGAGTTGTCAAAATGGACATTGTGTGTTTGGTTACATGAAATCAATACAAGATTTGTGTGTATACTTGCAAACATTGACCGTTTCTATAAGTGCAAGAGCATCTTTGTGTAATATGCAGTTTGATTTACATGTATTTGCCATCAGAACCAGATGTAAAAACAACCCATCTCCATTTACTGTGCAGATCACTCTAAATAGAAAACATGGCTTTAAGTTATACAGGTTCAAGCGTAAATCATCAGAGGTGTCTCCTAGTGAAATTACAAATGCATCCAAAGTTAAGAAATTAATGTCAGGAAAGCAATTTAGTTATGTGTTAGATGATGTTCATGTGCTTTCAAATAAAGAATGTGTTGCCAGTGGTAGTACTCCAGAATTTGATGCGGGATGCATGAAAGCCAATGTAGGTGATACAAGTATGACTACTCAATGCAACTTAAGTTACCAAAGTACTGGTACAGTAGAGCAAGTGCCGACACTTATGAATGGACACAATTCTGCAGGAGTTGTAAATGATTGGCATCTTAATGATTCACAAATTCAAATGCTATATTCCGTTTTCAATACTCTTGTTGCTTCTGGTCCTGATTATGTGTGTTCTTGTTGTACACAAATATTGTTTAAGCACTCAGTCAAAAAAGTTTCTAGACTAGTCAGTCCTGAAAAAAACCAGCTTCCTAAATTCTTAACCGGGTACAAAAGTGTTGCTGAAAGTGAATGGTTGTGTTCAACATGCTGGTCTAGTATCAAGAAGGGTAGGACACCACAGTGCTGGCTGCATAATGGCCTTAACTTCCCACGTAAACCAAAAGAGCTTGACCTTACTAATTTAGAGGAAAGGTTAGTTTCACCAAGACTACCATTCATGCAATTGAGAGAAATGCCTAGAGGAGGTCAGATTAATTTGAAAGGAAATATTGTAAATGTCCCTGCTGATGTTAACAGAACAATAAAATCATTACCTAGAATGGTTGATGAAACAGAAACGATAATGTTAAAACTAAAAAGAAAATTGTCATACAAACATCATGTAGCATTTGAGAATATCAGACCAAATAAAGTTTTTGAAGCAGCAAGATGGTTAGTTGAAAACAGTGAATTGTTCAAAAATGAAGACATAGTTGTGGATGAAACTTGGCTATATAAATCTGCTGGTATGTCAATGATTGACGAAATTCCACCTAGTTCAGAAGATAATGAGAGTTCTTTGCCTACTAGAGACACCTGGACTGAAGATGATGATGATTTTCTTGAACGGCCAACTGGTAACCTTGACACTTTTCTGCAGTCTATTGATTTTAGAGATTTTAATCAAGTACTTTGTGTAGCCCCTGGAGAAAATAGTTGTCCAATAGGTCTTTTTCATGATATTCATTCTGAAGCACTGTCATTTCCAGCAATATTTTGCGGTTGTAAACGAACATCAAATGCTGAACGTGTAGTTCCTGTCCATTATAGTACAATTTGCAAATGGGAGCTTAGAAATGTTGATAGAAGGGCTGCATTATGTGTTCCAAATATATTTTTCAAGTTGAAACGGTTGCAAATAAAGCAAATACGTGACAAAGTTTGGCTAGCTGTAAGGAAATGCAAAACAAAATGTCAAACTTTCACTGCTGGCGACATTCTTTCGCCTGGATTTGTTGATACCTTGACAATGCAAAACGATGGGTACAGAGTACTTAGAAATATTCGTGGTTCTCCTCCTTACTGGGAACAAGCAAAAAGAGATGTGTTTGCTCTTATTCGTCAACTTGGAATACCAACATGGTTTTGTTCCTTCTCAGCCGCTGAAACAAAATGGGAGCCATTATTACGTACATTATCAAAGTTTGTCAATGGCACAGATCTGTCTTCAGAAGATATAAATGGTTTGACTTGGCAAGAAAAATGTACCCTAATCAAGTCTGACCCTGTAACATGTGCTCGATATTTTGATTTTAGATTTCAGACATTTATGAAACATGTAATGAAGAACAAACTCCATCCAGTAGGTGAAATTGTAGATTTTTTCTATAGAGTGGAATTTCAGCAGCGAGGTTCTCCGCATATACACATGCTTCTGTGGGTGAAAGATTCACCAATTAATGAGGTTTCAACAGATTCAGAGGTATCCTCATTTGTTGATAAATATGTGTCATGCTCCAAAGATGAAACGATGCAAACTTTAATAAATTACCAAACACACAGACATGCAAGAACATGTCGGAAAAAGGGTAAGGCAATTTGTCGTTTCAATTTTCCTGTACCTCCAATGCCTAAAACTGCAGTTTTGCATCCACTTGAAACATTGGAGCAGCGTAAAGAATATAGCAAAAAGTATGAAAAGGTTGTTGCTTGTCTGAATGACATGTATCAAAAAGAACCAAACCTGTCCTTCAATGACTTTCTGATTCAGGTTGGTATGAATTTCGAGGATTATGTTATGGCCATTCGATCTGTTCTTGATCGATCAAAGGTATTTTTGAAGCGATCTCTCTCAGAATGTAGAATCAATAATTACAATAAAACTTTGATGAAGTGCTGGCAGGCAAATATGGACATCCAGTATATATTTGACCCTTATGCTTGTGTATCCTATATTGTTTCTTACATATCTAAGGGTCAAAGGGGACTATCAAATCTGTTGCATGATGCATGCCAGGAAGCAAATGAACTAGATAGTGATATCAGACAACAAGTAAGGCGAATCGGAAACCAATTTCTATCCAGTGTTGAAATCGGAGCACAGGAAGCGGCTTATTTGGTTTTGCAGATGCCACTCAGGAGGTGTTCAAGAGATGTTATTTACGTAGACACCAACAAGCCTGAAGACCGAACAGCTCTCTTAAAGTCTATAAATGACCTGAAACAGCTTCCAGTGAATTCCAAAAATGTGGAAATGGATAGTGTTTTGAAAAGATACAAACGACGACCGAGAGAGTTAAATAGTATCTGTTATGCTGACTTTTCTTCATGGTACGAATTATGTGCAAGACAAGAGCCAAGCGAAAAAGTGACCGTGAGTCCGGTGGAAGATGAATTACCAGAATATGAATATGAACATGACACAGCAGATGATTTACATCATGATAAAAAGGAAGATAAAGGAAAGTTAATTGCTTTTCCGTGTGGCTTACATGTTAGGAAAAGGCTGACACAGAAAGTAATATACACCCACTGTACGCCTGTTAATAAAGACAAGGAAGAACATTTTAGGGAAAAAATCATGTTGTATACACATTGGAGAAGTGAAACTGATTTAATCCAAGGACATGCATCTTATGAAGATAGTTTTTTAGCTAAACATGATGAAATATGTAAAAACAAAGTTCATTACGAAAAAGTTGATGGCAATACATTGGACCAGGTAATCCTGGAGAGTAATCATTTAAACACTGATGATCTAAACCCATTAGTGCATCCAGAAGCTCAACATCAAGAATTAATTGATGAAGATGAAGGTTTGACTGCTTCACAAAACTTTGGCTGCTTTGATCCAGGATTAGCCCCAGGAAGAAATGTAGATTCTTATGATATTGGACCAGATTTAGGTGTTGGAAGGAAGCAGATTTCAAGTGATGTTTTCCCTCACAAAGAATTGGAGAATGACAAATACTTACAATCTGTCAGGTGTCTGAATTCTGAGCAAAAAAGATTTTTCTATCATATCCTTCATAGAGTAAAAACCAAATCTGTTCCATTTTATACCTTCCTTTCAGGAGGTGCTGGTGTCGGTAAATCTGTTTTAATTCGCAACCTGCATCAGGCAATTCTTAAATACTATGCTCACTTGAGAGATGAAGATCCAAATTCTGTTAAGGTTTTGCTTTGTGCACCAACAGGAAAAGCTGCTCACAACATTGGTGGAAGCACTATACATTCTGCATTTTCTATACCTGTTAGTCAGGGATTTAAATTCAAACCTTTGGATATGCAACAGCTAAATACATTGCGAGCCCAATTTCATGACTTAAAGGTTGTAATTATTGATGAAATTTTAATGGTAGGTAGGGGTATGATGAATTTCATAAATTTGAGGCTACAAGAGCTTATGGGTGTAAATAAGTCATTTGGTGGAGTCAGCATTTTAGCAGTTGGTGACTTATTTCAGCTAAAACCTGTTCTAGATTCATGGATATTTTCACAAGTATTCAAGAGTCCACAACTTGGTTGCTTATCAATAAATGTATGGATTGATCTTTTTGACTTCTTTGAGCTTCAAGAGGTAATGCGACAAAAAGATGATAAGGAGTTTGCTCTTCTTCTTAATAGATTAAGAGAGGGTCAGCATACAGATGATGATGTAAGTACTTTAAAAAGTAGACAAATTGACAGCCTTGGTATCACATGTGATATTGTAAAACATCTGCCACACTTATTTTGCAGAAAGCTAGATGCTACAAACCACAATATATCCGTTCTTGCAGATATGCATCCCTCACAGTTAGAAAATATTGAATCTTTTGATACTGTTTCTGGTGATTTAACTTGCCATTTAAGAGAAAAGATCCTTTTAAAAATCCCAGATGATCCAAACAAGACAATGGGGCTAAAGAAAGTGCTATCACTTGCATTAGGTGTTCCCTGTGAATTGTGCTTAAATGTTGACACTACAGATGGCCTCACCAATCATGGTGCACCTTGCATAATTAAGAAGTTTGACTTTCGGGTTGAAAATTCAACAAGATGTAGTATAGTGTGGGTTCAGTTTGAGAATAATTCAATTGGCAGTGCATGGCGATCTAAATACAAGCATTTATACAGATCAGACATTTTGGCAATATGGACACCCATTTTGGAAACTACCAGACATTTCACGATTCAATATTTCAAGACCTATCTTATCAACAGACGTCAGTTTCCAATCCATGTTTCAGCTGGGAAAACAATTCATAAATCTCAGGGTTCCACACTTAAGGAAGCAGTTGTGCACTTTGGTACAAGAAAGGTAGAGCATGCACACTATGTTGGCTTAAGCAGAGTCACTAGTTTAACTGGTATATACATTCTGGAGTTGAATTGTGAGAAAATAAGTGTGTCCTCAGCAGTTGAAGAAGAAATGAATCGCCTTCGCACATCACAGAAGTTGATTGAACAAATGCCAGATTTAAAAAAATCTGGTTTAGACAACTTAAAAATCTGTTTCCAGAATTGCAGATCTTTACGCAAACATATTGAAGACATTCAAAATGAACACAATATGCTGCAGGCAGATGTGGTTGGATTTGTAGAGACTAGAGTCTGTAACCAAGTGGAATTGAATTTGAAATGTCAAATTGATGGCTTCAATGTTGATGGCTCAACACCTGATATTTCCAGTCATGGGATTGCTGTATACAATAGAAATTGTGTTCTTAGTGTAGCATTTCATAATTTTGAAGGTATTGAGTGTGCAGTAACTCAGATAAGCAGAGAGTTAGTTGTGTGTTTTGTTTATTGCCCTCCCAGAAAAGCAACAGTTGCGAAATATAAAGGGTTTTTAGCAAATCTCATGAAAGTTGTTCCGCAAAATGAACAGCTTGTTTTAATGGGAGATTTCAATTTTAACTACTGTGAAGAACATCTTATTTCGGAACTTTTTGAGAATGTGTATCGTTTAAAACAGTTGATAAATGTAAAAACAACAGACCATGATACTTCTTTGGATCATATTTATACAAATATCAGAACACATCAAGTAAAAGCATATGGCACTCTAGAATCTTACTATTCTGACCATAAAGCCTTGTATTTGGTATTATTAAGATGAAATATGAAACTTCGTCAATGTTTCAGGTTGCTGAATAATTGGAACGAGCAGTACATAGTATCATGTTTCTTAACTTAAAATTCCAAGATGACCTTTGTTTCAACACTTACAAAACCCTTAATATACAAGTTTCATTTAACTTAGTTCTGTGATAGTTGCGAGCTATACAAAGCTTACTTTTTTTAAAATTAGTCTTTCCAACATTGCAAATTTTTGAGCTTATAATATTATACTCATTCAAGACGCCTACCTTTATGATCAGTTGAAGAGATGGTTCTGTTTCAGCTGGATTTGTAATTTGTGTATTTTGTTTGGTTAAAAAGAATTAAGTAAGATAAAACTTACCAGTAAGCCAGAAAGAAAGTTAACATATATTTATTTTTAAAAACACTAACATTGATTTGCTTCAATAGCTTATTGATTGTTTTTTATTTTACAAATGATAGTAAAAATGATATAGATCTCCATTGATATTTTATGTATACTAAAATAACTTTTGTTACAGAAAAAACTCATTTAAGAATGAACAAATAATTTACGAAATTGAAATTGTCATTATGTTTTAAAATTCCCTACATTCTAAATCTTTTTTCCAGATGTCTGCTTCTCTTGCTGATCTACAGAAAGTTAGTGGTGCATTTGATAGGCCGGTCAAAGTAAAAGTTGCGGAAAGAGGGACTCTGGTAAAATACCTGGGAAAAGATGGCGAACAGAAACAGTCCCTGACTGTAGCAGTTACTGATGGTGTTGGAGTTGTAAAGATTATTATTTATGACCAAACAAAGTTTACAAGATTCAGTGTTGGATCCTCAATTACACTGAGAAACGTTATATGCCGTGATGCTACAACACTCGTGGTGACACGAAACTCGAGAGTTTTTCTAACCAAGGATTTGGATGTGTCAGAAGACAAGATGGAGGAGGGGAGGATACTTTTGAATCCTCCAAAAGCACCTTTTATCACTCTGGCTAAGGGTTTAGCCTCTCCACACAGGAACTGTGTTTCCATAAAAGGCCAGATTGTGCAGGTAATTTATAAATATATATGTCTGGCTTCTAGCATTATGGGCTCTTACTAAAACCCAACTTTCTGTCTACATGACTGTGATGTATATTCCTGGATGCATTTTTCAACAAAAAACTAGATCAGTAGAATGTCCAACTACCAATTTTCCCCTTATATAATTATGTTATAAAGATGCAACTCATTTTTAGCTCTACTGGCCAAAGGCCAGAAGGGCTTATGTCGTGGCGATTTGTCCGTCGTGCGTGCGTCCGTAAACAATTTCTTGTTAACACGATAGTCTTCACTTTTGATTGTATCTCAACCAAACTTATACAGTAGTTAGATGTCCATGAGAGCTCGGTTCCTTTCGAAAACCAGCCAGATCTGCCCATGCATGACTGGATTATGGCCCTTGAAAAAGTCAAAATTGCTATTAAAGAGCTTGTTAACACGATACAGTCTTTATTTTTTATTGTATCTCAACCAAACTTATACAGTAGTTAGATATCCATGAGAGCTTGATTCCTTTCGAAAACAAGCCAGATCCGCCCCATGCATGACTGAATTATGGCCCTTGAAATTGTCAAAATTGCTATAATAGGGCTTGTTAACATGATACAGTCCTTATTATCCCCTCGGTTACGAGAAAGGGATATAGTAACGGGACCGTCCGTATGTATGTGTGTCCGTCCTTCCGTCCGTAACAAACCTTGTCATCACTCTACACTAACCAGTTCTTGACAGATCTTAACCAAACTTGGTATAAAGTAAGTATATGGTAACATCTTGAAGCCTATTGAGTTTCAAGGTCATAGGTCAAAGGTCAAGCCCAAAATTGGACTTGCAATATTTTGTGATGATTGAAAGCCAAGGGGATGCATCCGCTTTGCGGTGCCCTTGTTTTTGATTGTATCTCAATCAAACTTATACAGTAGTTAGATATCCATGAGAGTTTGGTTCATTTCTAAAAAACGGCCAGATCTACCCATGCATGGCTGGATTATGACCCTTGAAATTGTCAAAATTGCTATAATACAGCTTGTGAACACAATAGAGCTTCCATTTACTATCTGATCTTCACCAAACTTAGATGGTATTTGATTATTGATGACATATTGGTTCCTTTTGAAACAAACCAGATCAGTACCAGTAGAGCATAGGCCCTCATGGGCCTCTTGTTCTCCTTTACTCTCTTGATCAATATTAATTCAACCCTTTCCCATATATTTACTAAACCTTTTCCCACATACAACACATCTGAACAATTGACTTTGAAGACATCAAGCTTAAATATGAACAGTTTTTATAAATGGATGTAATATTAAAATTAGTTGGAAACTTTTTTGACAAAATATAAATTTCTGATTCAAAAGAAAATTTCATAATGCTGTCTGCTAAACATGTCTTCCAAACTTGTTAAAAGAATAAAGTATTCCATTCTTTGCATAACTATGGCTGCCTTGGTAACAGAATGGATAAATATTTTGTTTGAAATAACTGGTCTGATTTTGATATTTGTTTAAGCCTTTACAACCAAGGGATGGAGCTTGATTTCCCTCAGAATTTAATATTCACTGACATCAATTATAGAAAACATTGCAAAACAGATTAACATCTAAATTGCTCTATAAGAGATAGAGCTAACTGAACTCGCCCTACCCTGATTTCAAATTAAAAATGTATCGGTGTTCTCCTTAAATTTACCTGTTGAGAAGCATATTACCCCTTTCCTATCTGCAAATGCATTTGTACTTGACTTTTTGCAACAGATTGCCTCAGTGGCCAAGTGGTTTTTCCGAGTGGTTAAGGTTGCTGACTTGTAATTGTTAAACCACTCTTTGACTGTATGGGTTTAAATGACCCTGATTCTTAATGTAAGAAAGTGGGCAATATCTTATGGAGAATAGGGATGAAGTATATCTGCAGGAACAGTGGTTGAATGAATAACATTCTATGTCTGATAAAACTTAGAAACTGTTAAACAAAAATTTAAACCTAATGAAATAATCATTTTGCAACAGTATATAGTTTACAGCTCTATTATTGTTATGTGAGTATTACTTTTTGCTGCATTTATATTTTTAGGAAGATAAAGAACGGGAAGTTACAGTTAGGAATACACCGACAAAGGTTAAGGAGGTGTGGCTGGCTGATCAAACTACTAAAAAAGCTAAAGTCACATTGTGGCGGGAACAATGTTCCACAGAGTTCAGAGCGGGAGATTTCATTGAAATTACAGATGTTGTGACTTCAACATATAGAAATGAAACATCCTTTTCTTCAACATCAAGGAGCACAATGCAGGTGAGATGAAAACTAATCTTTGATTACAAATTTAGCATACTCCTCCCCTTGTCTACATATACATGTACTGGTATTTTTTACAATGACTGCATTTCAGATATTTGAAATTTTGACTAGTTTAAAAGACTTTTTCTGCTTAGCAATCAGATTTCATTTCCAGTCTCACATTGTTATATTATTATGTCTTTTTCTCCATTCCCCCTTTTTTGTCAGAGACATTGTTCGAGTCCTATCTGTCCACCCATCAGTCAAACATGGTTTCAAAGCATTAAACAGATGTTCAATAGTTGGCATCAAAGCAATTCTGCCACAAATGCAACAAAATGTGTCAATATGTTTGAAAGTGATAAATAGAAGATTAAATGTAATCAGTAAAGTCTATTGACTAAGCAAATTTCCATTGGTAATGTTTCTTCATATAAATAATCTATTATTACAGGTAATTGATGCACCATTAACAGAACACCAAATAGCAGTGGAAGGCATATCATTAAATGGTCAAGAAGTGGAACTTCTTACGGACGCAAATGAAGTTGTGACTGTGAAACTTGAGACATTGAGGGCAGCCTTGCCAGATGAAGTAGAAACAGAGGATTACTTTTGTGACTACTCTCCAGTTCGCCTGAATGTCTTTTCACGAGGACAAAATATTGAAAGGCTTGTTCTCCTTTGAATGATCATAAAAGACCAATTTAAAACAACTTAACATAAGGCCAGTTTCATGTTTTCATAAAGGACCAATTTACAACAAATTGTTCTTCATAGTTTGAAATTTTCTTTCTTATTTATACTGTTGCTCATTGAAGTTCATTCCATCCATTCACATTTTCATTCAAATGATTTATTCCTTACTTCAAAAAGAAACTTTCTGACGACTGCAACAGACGGCTTTTGAAAACATTGTGACAATAGAAATAATTGCTCAAAACAAGCAATATCTCCTTTTGCCACAATATTTTCCACTTAAAGTCATAGGTTATCCATTCAATTGTAGAGATTGTTCCATTATTGACAAAATATGTTCAAAGTCTTCTGCTGCAGAATTGTCATATGAGGGAAAGGGTTAACAATCAACATTTTAAGTCATTTCACAGGATATGACATTGGGTTGTCCTTTACCAATTCAGAATTCAAGAGCATCTTTAAAGATTTTGCCTTTGAAACATTAGACTTACATATCATTTTCAAATAGAGATTTTCTGCACACAGAAAAGAAGGTATAAATAAATAAATATTAAGATGCTTTTTGAAGACATAAGGACAGAAGAAGAAATTGCTTAAAACAAGCAATTTCTCCTTTTGCCACAATGTTTTCCTCTTTAAGTCAGTCACAATTCAAGAGCTACTTTAAAGCTTTTCACTTTTAAACATTAAAGACTTTGGAATCATTTTTCCTGCCTGCCTTGTCTACGTAAGTACATGTACTGGTTTTTGGCAACGTTTTTTATACGCCCGTTTTGAAAAAAACAGATCGTATTATAGTTTTACCTGCGGCGTACGGGCGGGCGGCGTCCAGTATGTTGTCAGCTCAATTACTTTAGAAACCTTTGTCCAATCATCACCAAATTTAGTCAGAATGTGTATTGGCATAATATGTCGGACATCTTTGATAACTAGCCATATCATTTTAGTCAATCAAGAGTTATCGCTCTTTAACTATAGAAATTACCTAAAATTGGTCTTGTCAGCTCAATAACTTTAGAAGCCTTTGTCCTATCATCACCAAATTCGGTCAGAATGTGTATTTGCATAATATCTCGGACAAGTTTGATAACTAGCCATATTGCTTTAGTCAATCGAGAGTTATTGCCCTTTAATTATAGAAATTACCTTAAATTAGTCTTGTCAGCTCAATAACTTAAGAAGCCTTTATCCAATCAACACGAAATTGGTCAGAATGTGTATTGGCATTATATCTCGGACAAGTTTGATAACTAGCCATATCGCTTTAGTCAATTGAGAGTTATTGCCCTTTAATTATAGAAATTACCTAAAATTGGTCTTGTCAGCTAAATAACTTGTGAAGCCTTTATCCGATCATCACTAAATTCATGTTGATGGGCAGAATATCTTGGTCTGGTTTGATAACATACAACGTTATCTTAGTCACTACATAATTTTATTTCGTAAATTAGACTATACCGGAAGTTAACTGAGATAGCACTTCCGCCACGCATGCGCATCAGTGTGCTTCCGCATGCGTCTAGAGAAGGCGGAATAATTGAACGTGGTTCAAAATATTTACTAAATTTCGACATTACCGCCGACAGTGTGCTTATTTTAGTGTACGCAGTGCATTATTTAGTGGTTTTAACGACCATAGAACATTTTGTTCGAGTTGTCACAACATAGTTGTGTCATTTTAAATAGTTCTTGAGTACACGTTGTGGACTCTGGTGGATAATGGCGGATAGCGAGGAACCGCGAACTGCCACAAGAGGCAGTGAGACCTCTGCTGATAAAAAACAAAGTTCAAAAGGGAAGGCGTCTGTGAAAAGGACACACCCAGAAACGTCAAAGACGAAAGATTCTGCCGAATCGGTCTCAAATGATTTGAACAACAATCTTATTCTCGAGTGTTTGAAAAACATTCAACAATCGCAGTCTTCGCTTGTGAAGCGCATTGACGCTATCGAACAGGCAAACTATTACGAAGAGGATTACATCGATTACGATGATAACGACTATGATCAGACAGACGTTTCTTTAAAACGGAAAAATTCGGAATCTGAAGGTTGTTCTCTGAACAATGAAACAACCACACCTAGTCGGTTTACCTCCCTATCAAAGAAGTTTAAATCTACAGATATCTGTAGTGAGGACATTGATTCTGTGTTAGCAGATGATGTCAGTGATTTGTTTATGAAGGGAATGGATGAGGACCTGTATGAAAAAACGGTCAAGGATGAAAATTGCCCAAGACCAGGTAATTGTGAAGGATTAACGGTGGCAAAAATGAACAAACTGGTGTGGGATGTTATGACTCAACAAAGCAGATCCCTTGATAGGAAAATGCAAATGATTGCCACATCTATTGTCAAAGCTGGAGTGTTTCTAGCAGAAACCATGGACAAAGCGGCAAAAATAGAAATTAAACTTACCAAAATTGGGAAAGAAGGAGAATTAAATATGCCAGAAATAATAGAAGGTTGTCATAGTGCTATAGCACTCACGGGACATGCCAATTACCAGGTCAACATGACAAGGAGAGATTTGTTAAGGCCGGAACTCAAAAGGGAATATTCCCACCTCTGTACGCATTCATTACCTGTTACAAAGGAACTGTTTGGAGACGACGTCTCTAAAACTGCCCGCGAAATTGAAGATTTTGCAAAAATTGGCAGTAAGCTGTCTGGACAGCCCTCTTATAGGGGCGGATTCAAAGGCCGTTCTGGATTCAGAGGCAGATTTCGGGGGTCCAGAGGTCGTGGATACATGTCATATGGTTCACAGAGTGCTTCCACGTCAAGATATGGAACAGATCCAAAAAACTTCCCTCGGCGAGGGGGAGCAAGGAATCATCAAAAGTAAATGATGTAAGTACTGAATTTAAAGCAGGTAGACTGCAATATTTCGCTTCAGAATGGGAAAAAATTACAAGTGATAACAAAATTCTTGATATAATCAAACATTGTCACATTGAGTTCAAAGATGGCATAAGGCCAAAACAAAGTCAATTTCAACACCGACATTTCAATGAAAAGGAATCTATTATCATCGATTCCGAGATAGAAAAGTTATTAAAACAAGATGTTATAAAATTGGTTGACTGTAATGAAGATCAGTTTCTTTCTCCAATAATGTTAAGATTAAAGAAAAATGGAGAATATCGGTTTATATTAAATTTGAAAACATTAAATGAATTCATTCCATATAGACATTTTAAAATGGACACATTTGAGAATGCATTAACGCTCATAACTAAAAACATGCTTATGTGCTCAATAGACATTCGTCATGCATATTACTCAATAAAAATAGCTGATGAAGATCAAATCATGTTGAGATTTTTGTGGAGAAACAAAATATATCAGTTTACCTGCTGCCCTAATGGCATTAGTCATGGTCCATTATGGTTCACAAAAATCATGAAGCCAGTGTATTCATCTCTTAGAAATATAGGTCACATTAGTACCGGCTTCATTGATGACAGCTTGCTTGGGGGGCAAACAGTGCAGCAATGTTTAGAAAATGTGCATGATACGTCAGATTTGATGAAAAGGTTAGGGTTCATGATAAATTATGACAAATCTGTCCTAATACCAACCACTAAGATCACATATTTGGGATTTGATATAGACTCTGAAGAAATGACCGTTCAGTTGCCAGATGCTAAAAAATGTCACATTGCAAATGAATGCAAACAATTGCACTTGAAAATGGAAGCGTCCATCAGAGATGTAGCTAAAGTTATTGGCCTTTTGGTAGCATCCTCTTCAGCAGTGTAATTTGGTAAATTGCACTATAGAGAACTTGAAAGTGCAAAAACCATAGCTTTGAAACAAAAAAGGGGTAATTTCGATGCAACTATGCAGATAAGTGGAAAAATGAAAACAGAATTGGAATGGTGGTTTACTAATGTCCATTCTCAGTACAGGAAAATTGACAAAGGAAATCCTGAACTAGTCGTACAGACGGACTCCAGTCTAAGTGGATGGGGATTCGTTTGTAATGGTGAAAAGTCCGGAGGTCGTTGGACAAAAGAGGAAAAAACAATGCACATAAATGGTTTAGAGTTAAAGGCTATACTGTTTGCACTCAAAGCACTGGGGAAACATATAAAAAACAAACATGTTAAAATATTGTCTGACTCAATGACAGCAGTACACTATGTAACTAACTTTGGTGGGTGCAGGTCAGTAGACTGTAACCAAATTAGTAGAGATATATGGTTATGGTGCATTGAACATAATGTTTGGCTGTCTTGCACTCACATAGCTGGAAAACTAAATGAGGCTGATGGCCCTTCTCGGCACTTTAATGACAAATTAGAGTGGTCATTGAATGAAGAGATTTTTGGAAAAATATGCAGTACGTGGAGAAAACCCACAATCGACTTGTTTGCATCAAGACTCAATAAAAAGATAGATTGCTATTGTTCATTTCAACCTGACCCTGGTGCATCATACATAAATGCATTTACCCTTGATTGGGGTGATCTATTCGATTGCGGCTATGTTTTTCCTCCTTTCAGTATGATCAGCCGCTGCATTGGGAAGATCCGAACAGACAGAGCGCAAGCTATAGTGGTTGTACCTCTCTGGCCGACGCAAACATGGTTTCCGGCCCTGATGAATATTCTTGTGGATTATCCCAGAATTATTCCCCGGAAAAACAGATTATTGACACTCCCACACAGGGAGCAGGAGCATCCATTGGCAAAGAAACTAATTCTAATTGCTTGCCTTGTATCGGGAATTCCCTCCGAAATAGAGGCCTTTCAGGAAAAGCTACAAGTATACTCATCGCATCATGGCGAATGTCCACTCGAAACCAATACAAGTCATATATTTCAAAATGGCTATCGTTCTGTGGTAAATGGACGGTTAGTGAAGTATCACCTTCTGTGAATAATGTGATTGAATTCCTGACTGACTTATATGAAAAGGGGCATAGCTATAATTCATTAAACACAGCACGATCAGCGCTTTCTTCATTAGGAATTAGTCTAGAATGCTATACAGCGGGGACTCATCCTTTAATAGTGAGATTCCTGAGAGGAGTTTACAACATAAGACCCCCTAAACCTCGCTACGCGAAAATATGGGATGTAAATAAAGTCCTTCTTTATTTACGGAAACTTAGTCCAGTTAAGACTCTATCAATGAAAGATTTAACTTTGAAGCTAGTCATGTTGATGGCTGTAACCAATGCAGCGCGCATACACACTATAAATATGTTGACAGTTAGTAATTTACAAAAGTTGAAATCGGAGTTTGTGTTTGAAATTGATGGTTTAGTTAAGCAAAGCCGACCAGGTGCGGCATTTCCAACTTTAAGTTTTAAAGCATATCCGCCAGATAGGCGTTTGTGTATTTTCTTTGTGATTAAAGAATATTTGAACAGAACCAAATTAATACGGAGTAGGGGGGAAACAAAATTATTGATAAGTTATGTTAAGCCACATAAACGTGTATCAAAGGATACTGTAGCTCGTTGGATAAAAACGGTAATGATTAGAGCCGGTATAGATGTTACTGTTTTTGGACCACACAGTGTTAGAGCTGCAGTAACTTCAAAGGCTAGCCAGAAGTCTGTACCTATTGCTGATATCTTGAAAACAGCCGGGTGGTCGAATGTAGGGACATTTAGGAAATTCTATGAAAAACCTATCCTGAATGATGTCACATTTGCCAAGTCAATTCTACAGTTATAACTAAGGTAGGACAAAATGTGATGTTTGTGTTCTCTGTGCTTTTCTGCGGCTTTAAAGTCTCAGTTAACTTCCGGTATAGTCTAATTTACGAAATAAAATTTGTAAATTAAACGAGACTTACCTTGTAAGTTGAAGTTGAATTGAAATTTTATGAGTTAAATAGAATATAAAGGGAGTTAACTGCCTCCCTCCCACCCTACATGTCAACTTACAAGCGAAGTCAGCATAATATTACGTTTCGAGGACAAGGTGAAAATCTAAGTAATTCAGACCATCAAAGCCCAGAGAATATTTGAAATACTGATGCGCATGCGTGGCGGAAGTGCTATCTCAGTTAACTCCCTTTATATTCTATTTAACTCATAAAATTTCAATTCAACTTCAACTTACAAGGTAAGTCTCGTTTAATTTACAAATTATGTCCCTTGAAATGGCCAAAACTACTAACGGTGTCCGCTCTCTAAGTTTGGCTGACGTACGACCAATTACCACTATACTTGGTCTCAAAAAAACAGGACGGGCGTATTTTGTGACATTTGGCGCTCTTGTTTCATTGTTTGTCTAGTCATTAATTCCCATGTTTTTTCATTGTATGTCTAGTCATTTATTCCCATGTTTTTTCATTGTATGTCTAGTCATTAATTCCCATGTTTTTTCATTGTGTATGCAATAAAGGCTGAATTTTGACAGCTTCCTGATATTTTGGTCAAAATAGAGGAAAGCCTAAATCATTAACATATATTTGAATGATAGTCAAGTTAAACTAATAAAAAACATTAAAGCTTCATGCAATAATGGTAAAAATAGTGCTCTAATCAAATCTTGAACTGATTTGAATGATGGTCAAATTAAACTGCTATGGAACGTTGTGACCATTGTTTATGGGGATGTTGCAAGATATTAAAGTGCTGATACATTTGATCTCTTACATAATTTTATATTATATTTGTGATATGCGTACATTTAGATTTGATACAACCTTAACCATTTAACTGAAAATCAAAATGATATGAAAAACAATGTCACGGCTGCTGTTAAGCTGATTTTTGTCTGCAGCAGTGTCAAAGTATATATGCAATTCATTTGTTGAGTTATACAATGATATGTATACTGTTTTTGTACAATTCGGTAAACTAATCATTGGTAAGGCATATCATTACATGGCCAAGAAGTTACTTGAAGTAGTGGCTGTGAAAATTCAGACATTGAGGGCAAATGAAAAAGAGGATTACTTTTGTTACAACTCTCCAGTTCTCCTGAATAACTTTTCACCAGGACAAACTATTGAAAGGCTTGTTCTTCTTTGAATGATCAAAAGGAACCAATTTAAAACAATTTCATTATTCATTTTCTTAGCTAGCTCTCTTTCAAATTCCCAATTGGGATAGCCATTATGATCATATTTATTAAAAACATATGGAAGGAATAATTACTGAAGAAAACATTGTGATAAAAGGAGAAATTGCTTGTTTTGAACAACTGCTTTTGTCACAATGTATTCAACAGTTATTTAGGGAAAGGGTTAAAGGTTTTCACTTCAAAGCAACACAGACTTTATGATTCTTTTTTTTTAGTAGTCATTTTTGCATGCCATATTACTGTACATACTTATAATATGTTCTGTTTAGATAGTTTTTGACAATTTCATTGAAATCCATTTAGTAGTTGTTTTAATACGCCCGTTTTTCAACGTTTTGAAAAAACCGGATCGTATTATAGTTTTACCTGCGGCGTACGGGCGGGCGGCGTACAGTATGTTGTCAGCTCAATAACTGTAGAAGCCTTTGTCCAATCATCACCAAATTTAGTCAGAATGTGTATTGGCATAATATCTTGGACAAGTTCGATAACTAGCCATATCACTTTAGTCAATCAAGAGTTATCTCCCTTTAATTATAGAAATTACCTATGATAACTTACAACGTTATCTTAGTCACTACACAATTATGTCCCTCGAAATGGCCAAAACTGTACTAACAGTGTCTGCTCTCTAAGTTTGGCTGATGTACAACAAATTATCACTATACTTGGTCTCAAAAAAACTGGACGGGCGTATTTTGTGACATTTGGCGCTCTTGTTTTAACTGTTTATTAGTTGAGTTATTGTGATCGTCTTTTGTCCGTCGTTCGTCATCAACATTTGCTTGTTACTACTCTAGAGGCAACATTTTGCTGAAAGTTTATCAGAACATATATCTACATCAACACTAGGCCAAGTTCGAAACTGGGTCATGTTGGGTCAAAAGCTAGGTCACTAGGTTAAATTTAAAGAAAATCTTGTTAACACTCTGGAAGCAACATTTTTGGCTTGAGCATGTTGAAACTTTGTCAGAAAGTTTGTCTTGTTGATATCTAGGCCAAGTTCGAAACTGGGTCATGTTTGGTCAAAAACTAAGTCACTAGGTCAAATTTATGAATAATCTTGTTAACACTCTGGAAGCCACATTTGTGGCTTGAGCATGTTGAAACTTGGTCAGAATGTTTGTCTTACTGATATCAAGGCTAGGTTCGAAACTGGGTCATGTCCGGTCAAAAACTAGGTCAAATTTATGAAAAATCTAGTTAACACTCTGGAAGCCACAAATGTGGCTTGAGCATGTTGAAAATTTGTCGGAATGTCTGTCTTGGTGATATCTAGGCCAAGTTCGAAACTGGGTCATGTCTGGTTAAAGCCTAGGTCACTTGGTCAAATTTAAGGAAAATCAGATTAACACTCTGGAAGCAACATTTTTGGCTTGAGCATGCTGAAAATTTATCAGAATGTTAGTGATATCTAGGCCAAGTTCGAAACTGGGTCATGTCCGGGTAAAAACTATGTCACTAGGTCAAATTCAAGGAAAATCTTGTTAATCTTGTTGTGGAAGCCACATTTTTGGTCAGGTCAGAAACTAGGTCAGTAGGCCATATTGTATAAAAAATCTTGTTAACACTATAGAGATTGCTTTTTTGACTTGGAGCAGCTTGAAATTGTGTCAGAAAGATTGTCTTGATGATATTGCCATTGGCACTGAAAGAGTTAATTTTAAAAAGCCCATTCTCAGGTGAGCGATCCAGGGCTTCTCGGCCCTCTTGTTTTATATGACATTTCTACAACAGTATTTGAATAGTGATTTTGCTGCACAAAGTTAATAAGTTAAAGTTAGTAAAACTTCATTTCATCCCTTAGTGATATTTCAATCAGGACTTTCCTTCACACTGAAAATAAATAAGGTAAAGAAAGAATTGAAATCCATTTCTGAGATGTTGACTGCTGTTTTAGTCTCAGATTTATGTAAACAAAATCTTTTTTAAAAACATTTTATTAAGTATTATATATATTACACAGTGTGCTTATTTTAATTTCACAGATGTGACCTTGGTTTCCCCTTTACTAATTCACAGTTCAAGAGCTACTTTAAAGGTTTTCACTTTGAAACATTAGATTTTAGAAATCCTTATTGTAGTAATCATTTATGTATGCCATATTCCTGTGTTTATACCTATAATGAATACTGATTAGATATTATTTGGCAAATATAGAACATTTTTCAAATAAAGATTTTCTGCATACAGAAAAGAAGGTATAGATAAACAAATATTCATTTCTTAGTTGTTTATTTGCTGTTAATATTTCATAAACCACAAATTAATAAAAGTATTTGAATGGGTATTATTCTGCACAGAGAAAATAAGATAGTACAAATACATTCCTTGGTTGTGTATTTACTATTTAATTCATAATGTTTAGATTTTATATGAAAAGTTTATGATGCTACTTCAATCATGTTTTCTTCACACTGACTATGCAGTATATTATATTGAACACCATTACTTAGTTATTTATAACTATCTTATCTCGGATTTATGCAAATATTTCCTTTTCAAATACATTTTTTATGCATTGAAATATGTGTGTCCACAATTTCATTTTAACCTGCCTTGTCTTATGTGTACATGTACTGGTTTTTGGCATCGTTTTTTTCATTGTATGTCTAGTCATTAATTCCCATAAAAATAGAGGAAAGCCTAAATCATTAACATATTTAAATGATGGTCAAGTTAAACTAATAGAACACTTCAAAGCTTCATGCAATTTTGGTAAAAATAGCACTTCAATCAAATCCTGAACTGATTTGAACAAAGACCTAATAACACAAATGTGTTATTAGGTATTGATTTGAATGATGGTCAAATTAAACTGCTATGAAACATTGTGACCATTCTTTATGTAATAGTCGCAAAATATTAAAGTGCATATACATTTGATCTCTTACATAATTTTATATCACATTCATGACATTTATACATTTAGATTTAATACAGCCTTAATCATTTAACTGAAAATCAAAATGATATGAAAAACAATGTCACAGCTGCTATTAAGCTGATTTATATCTGCAGCAGTGTCAAAGTATATATTCAATTCATTTGTTGAGTTATACTATAAGTATGCTGTGTTTGTACAATTTGGTAAACTAAGTTTCTTAAAGGCATATATCATTAAATGGCCAAGGACTTGAGGGCAATAGTAAAAGATTATTACTTTTGAGACAACTCCTCAGTTCTCCTGAATGTCTTTTCAATGCAACAAACTATTGAAAAGCTTGTTCTTCTTTGATTGATCAAAAGAGACCAATTTAAAACAACTTGTTATTCATTATCTTAGGTGGCCCTCTTCCAAATTCCAAATTGGTATAACTATGATGACTATATTTAGTAAAAAGTTTGGAAGGAATAATTACTATTACTGAAAAGAAAACATTGTGGTAAAAGGAGGAGTTGCTCGTTTTGATCAACTCCTTTTGTCACCATGTTTTTCGACAGTGGTTTAAAGAGGGTTAAAGAACATACTTCGCAATTCAGTTTTCAAGTACTCATTTTTACATGCCATGTTACTGTATATACTTTTTTTGATATGTACTGTTTACATAGTTACTGACCATTCCATTTAAAAAAAAATTAGCCATATTTTGTCCGGCCTATTTCTTACAAACCACTTGGTGGAAATCAATAAAATTATACATGAAGCTTCTATACCAAGTGGAGATGTGCATATCCTAAAGGGGTTACAATTGCATGTTATTTTACAGAGTGATAGCCCTTTTACTTATTAAGTTATGGTGTAGGTCAAGGTGCTGTTTAAAGCGACTGAACTCCAGATACCCAACTGTCGAAAAAATAATAAAATTTCCAATTTTAAGAAAATAAGTGTTATTTTTGTATTTGGGGCATTAAAATATAATAACTGACATATTACATACCCCTATAATCGGTGAGATTTTCTCGTCTTCGATACTTTTTCCATCGCAAATTCTACCCTGTCAGTAACGGGGTAAGTATTTTCAAATAGGAAACCCCTTCATCGGGACAATTGAAAACGACTCATGTTCACTTTATTGATACAAAAACGATACATTTTCTACCCTGGTTTTACTTGGATAACATGAAGAATAACATTTTAGGGCGAATTTCCCCGTGCCATCTGGATTTCAGTCGCTTTAAGGGGTATTTATCATCTTCAGTGATAGTTCTAGTTTTTATAATAGTATTTGAATTGTAATTGTCCTGCAAAAAGTTACTAAGGTATAGATGGTAAATTACATGTTTCATTAAAAAAGTTTTATAATATAATGGTCTTCGTATTACTTTATGCCATGTATTCATACTATCTGCCTACAGGTTGTTAAGTTAGTTGGTATGTCCAAATATATAACACTTAAACATGCTAATAATAATTCATTAAGGTAATCTCCAAGTAACATCTCTGATCTGCAGTAAGCCCCTTGCTGTCAGCACTTTCAGTGCTTTGATTTATGACAGTCACAGTTAAGTATGCATTAGCAAATTTAAAAGATACGGGGATTCAACGTCTAACTATCTTGTCGCACTCATGCATAGTACATTACCCTTAATTTCAGCATTCCGCAAGCAGATTCGATTGGGATCAGTACATGAAAATAAGTATTACAAGAACTAAGACTAGGCTGTACTTATGGAAATGTGGAGATGGCTTTTTATATAAAAGTGATAATCTTGTCCAGATCTTTGTCTTATAATGGTTTTACGTCTTTGTCAACACTTTTTCAGTTAAATATCGGCGACTTTTCACTTATTCATAATCCCTGGGTAAACAACCCAGTACTCGGCTAGGCAATATGCCTTGCAATGGGGAACTTCACCATAACCACTGCGATTGGGGATCAATCACGGGACGCCCGGTTCTAATTCCCTGAAGTTAACCAGTCGACTACGGCGGATTACTCCCCGATGTTTGTGAAACGACGTATATATACATGTTATTATAATACACATGAACACTGGATTAACAAAACGTCTTATTGTATACGTTGATATTTTTCCTTCTATTTTCCAATTGCAAAAGGATGCATTCTTGTAGGTTATTGCATCTATTCCTGGACCGACACTGTTCGTATCCTGTGGATTTTCTGTTTCAGGAATCACTACTCTATCTATCCCCTCTTAGACGGAATGTGTCGGCCGGATCAGTCTGCGCGGACAGCGCAGGCTGATCTGGTCGATACATTACGCAGATATATTGATATGAGCCGACCCGCGAGAAAACCAACATTGCGGACACTGCGTAAAGTATCGACCCGGATTAGCCTAAGGATGCCGCACAGGCTTACCCGGATAGGCACGTTTCGCCTCCTGTGGATTTTCTGTTTCAGGAATCATTTCTATACACCTCTATCCCCTGAGACGGAATGTGTCGGCCCGAATCAGTCTGCGCTGACTGCGCAGGCTGATCAGCGTCGATATATAACGCAGAGGCCATAATCTTGGTTGTCTCGCGGGACGGCTCATTTGTCGTTTTGTTTGTTTTAAACACTTCACCATTTAAACAATTTACAGTTGTTTTGGATTGTTTTTCTGACTTGATTTTTCGCAATAAACATTTTTAAGTATGAATTAATAACGAACTAAATCTAAGGATTTTCGGACAAAATATTTAGTTCACTTTGGGACGTGTTAAATTATCGGAGGTAATAGAAAAAATGCCGACCGCTTCGATATTTCAATTTGGCTTTTTTTTAATCAATGTCAACCAAAAGATTTGGGTGGAAAATAGGTATCACTTATTCACCATGGTCGTCCATTTTCAGTGAACAAATTTGTCAACTTCCATTTCGAATAGAAATTTAATTTCGATGCAGTGAACAGTCGTTCCCGTTGTATTGTTGTTGTTTCCGGGGAAGACATTTGAACGAGTTATACAACCATATGACGTTTTTAAATGTGGACACTAATCGTGTGCGGCGAACTAGTGACCAACAATCAGACAGAAAGACTGACAAGAATGAAATATGGACATGTGAGCCGTTCCGCAAGAAAACCAACATTATGGACTCTGCGTAATGTTTCGATCCAGATTAGCCTGCTCAATCTGCGGCGACTTATCCGGAGCGACACATTCTATTTCAGGTGGATAGAAGTATAGAGTAATGATTCCTGAAAAGTGTATGTCCGGGTTCTACTGAGCGGCATGCTTAGGCTGATCCGGGTCGATACTTTACGCAGAGTCCACAATTTTTGTTTTCTCGCGGAACGGCCCATATCAATATATCTGCGTAATGTATCGACCAGATCAGCCTGCGCTGTCCGCGCAGACTGATCCGGCCGACACATTCCGTCTAAGGGGGGATAGATAGAGTAGTGATTCCTGAAACAGAAAATCCACAGGAGGCGAAAAGTGTCTGTCCGGGTTAGCCTGTCTGGCATGCTTATACTGATCCGGGTCGATACTTTACGCAGAGTCCACAATGTTGGTTTTCTCGCGGGACGGCTCATGTCTAGAATAATCCTGTAGACAAAATTCATCTTAAAAATGGTTGATCTTTCTCACTGGTAAGTTTTACAATGAACCCGTGAATGTTTTGAGTGGTTGGCCACATGTACCTGGTTATCTTCTGGCGAGCAACAGCATAACTAAAGCGGATTTTAAAGACGATCGGGACAGTTTCGGTTCTATAATTCTTTTCATAAGCCAAGTTAGGGTAAAATCGATCACAGGGCATTTGCCACCAATGCAGATCTAGATAAACCTACACATAAGTGTAGTTTGATCCAACTCTGCAGTTTTTGCTGATCAGTGACAGACAGTTTCTAGTTGTTTCTATTTGTGAATTTAAATACGGCATATTTCTATACATTATTACTTGTCATAAATATGCAAAGAATGGTGTTTATTTGATATTTTTGAGATCAAGGCATAAAGTGATCTAATTCACGCTATATCCGTCGTCCGTCCCTCCTTTTTCTGACGCAATTCTTCCAGTTTTACTCAAAATCTCGACCCTCAAACACCAAAAATAAGATTTTATTTTATTTGAACAAAAGTCTGGTTACCTTTGATTTGTTATGTTGTTTAAATTTTGATACAGTAATGCTTAAACTATATTTATTCAAATTTTAAAAAATTCTGAAGCGCATATTATTTGATATTTTATCTTACTTATTAGAATGACAGAAAACAATAAATATTTGGTTTATAAATGTTTTAGTTCATATATATATATACTTTGGTTTTGATATGAATGAGAGAGAAAAAAAAGCTTGCCTCTGCCGGGAAGCGAACCACAGACCTTTCGCATGACAATTCAAGTCAACATCCATTTCACTAGCGCGACATGACATTATTCCGTTCAAGGCCGAGAATTCATCACATGACTAGAGATTACGCGACGATGTATTATACATGTAACACAGTATAAGTTTCAATTGACGATTAAATAACTGAAAACTTATCATGTTTTAAAAATAATTAATATTCTGCTCTTAAATATTATATTTCATACGTTTTCCGTGACTGATTCTTTTCAATTAACGATTAAATAACTGAAAACTTATCATGTTTTAAAAATAATTAATATTTTGCTCTTAAATATTATATTTCATACGTTTTCCGTGACTGATTTCTTTTCACTGAAATTTATTTCTTAAGGAAAACAATTAAAGGTTAGTATGCAGAACATTTCATTTAAGACTTCTCTTATTAGTGCCTCTCATAGGATCGCCAACTTAACTTTGAACCAATCAAAACGTTTCATTTTCTTTATTTCTTCGACATTATTCATTAAATACAACATTTGATTGGTCTACAATCTAGATAATTTTTTAACATCTAGGTCAAAACCCACGTAAGTCAGCTATCGCCGAAAAATAAATTGTTAAGGGTGTCATTGTTTCGTGATGGCTACATTTTTACATTTATTTCTTCTAGTTATAAAGAGTGAAGTGTTAACAAACAAATGATGTTAAACTGAAAATAAAATTTTAAAAATTAAAATATATATATTACATATGAAACAGAAGTCACATTAGCCAAAGTATGGAGTGTACAGAAGAAACGGGACCGGAACACTTTTCCAAGCCTGGTTACCCCATAGTTTTATTTCATTTTTCTGTAGATTAGGTATTAGCTATCAACATAACAACTTTCATAACATTCTGTATGCTCCTAGCACTATGTATGTTATTTACGCATTTTTGGTTTTCAAACATAATGTTAGACATACCTTTTACACTTTCCCACATACATCGAGTTTGCAGTAGATGCCTCTGGCAACATGCATTTAATAATCTCAATAAATAAATAACAAGCTGAATTAATTGTGGCAAAAGTCGTCTGCTGCAGTGTCGTTAGAAAGCGTTTTTATTTGTGGGAAAGGAATAAATTCACACGAGCCGTGTCTTGCGATTTGGGTTTATATTGACTTTCCGTAAAGGGATCTGATAAATAATAAATATACAGAAGCCAAAACCGATGATGTTCTAAAAGGATTATATCAAGATAAATTAGCGTAAAATAGTGGGAATACCATTGCAGCTTTTTTGTCAAAAGATGGCCGAGCTATACGTAGACTGACAGTGAAGGGTCGGTTGAGACTCAGATTCGCCTGAGAAATCACTATACGCAGATTAGTAAGACTCTAAACTCGCTAGGCTTATAATTAATTGTGTAATCGTATGCTGGCGACAAACTTTACAGTTATTCACAGTCGATTCATGTTCCAAAATGCAGACGAAAAATAGAAAAATAACAAGTTGAAATCATTGTGGCAAGAGTCGTCCGCTGCAGAGTCGTCAGAAAGCGTTTTTATTTGTGGGAAAGGAATAATTTTACACGAGCGGTTTCTTGCGATTTGGGTTATTATTGACTTTCCGTAAACGGATCATATCAAGATAAATTGGCGTAAAATAGAGGGGCTATTATTGTAGCTGTTTTGTCGAAAGTTGGCTGAACTGAGTTTATGTAGACTGACAGTAAAGTGTCTTGTGAGACCCAGATTAGTAAGACTTCAAAATCGCAAGACATGGCTTATAATTGATTGTGTAATGGTATCATGGCGACAAACTTTACACTTAATCACAATCGATTCCGGCATGTTCCTAAATTCAGAAAGACGGTGGCATATCTCGAACTGACGACTTTGTAAAACATTGTAGCAAAATTAACTAACCAGACAATTGTAGACGCATATATAGTAGGCGACATTTCGAAGCATATAAGAGAGAGGAATCATTGTACAAAAAAAGAAATTTCTCCGTTCCCTCAATGTTTCTTTTCAATCAAAACTATTCTGAAAGCGTGTACATTTTCTTGAAATCGTTTTCAAAAAAGATAACTAAACAAATAGCATAATAAATACAAAATACAGAATAGTTTATTAGACTTTAGCATAAAATAGCTAATCGTCAAACAAATGATTGTATCATGTGTGAGCATGCAATACAAAGTTGTGATTAATAACAACATATATATAAAGTAAACGGTTATAAAACATACCTTTGTGCAAACTTACCTTTGGCGTTGAGTTCTATGAGTATTGCCGATGTTAGATATATGATGAAAGAGTTATCGAATTTAAACATTACGCTCATACTCTGTAACGCCCCTTTTTGGCGAAACTGTTATTTGATTGGTCATAGGCTTATTATAATGATTTTCTACTGGAGGTTATGGTCCGAGAAACAGTGTACGTCATACTCCAGAACTCTGGGTAATATTGGCGATGTTACGTCCCTGTACCTTCGTTGTGTGTCGGAATGCTCTACCAAACCCAAGGGTCGTAAGTCCGAAGCGAGAAAACCAACACTATGGACTCTGCGTAAAGTATCGACCCAGATCAGCCCAAGCATGCCGCGCAGGCTTACCTGGATAGACACTTTTCGCCTCCTGTGGAATTTCTGTTTCAGGAATCATTACTCTATACCTCTATCCCCTTGAGACAGAATGTGTCGGCCCGGATCAGTCTGCGCGGTCTTCTTAGGCTGTTCTGGATCGATACATTACGCAGAAGCCATAATGTTGTTTTTCTCGCGGAACGGCTCAATTATACTATTAGCTGATATCATCATGTTGAAAACGGCTTTAATCAGAGATATAGAAAAGGAGCATTTTACATGCTCTAAATTCCTTATTTCACACTCAAACCCTATGTTATGAGTACTTGAAATAATCGTGTCAGTGAGACGAGTCTTGGGAGTACCCACAACATAGAGATTGGTTGAATGATAGCAAAGATACTGTCGAGAGCAGTTTACTCCCCGTTATCTAGACCTCTGGATCCTGTAATATGTAATATGTAATAAAACCTTTTCCTAACACAGTCGACTATGTTGAAAGCATTGTGAAAAAAAGAGAAACTTTACCCTTGTGAATTAACACTTTCTCAAATACACCAAATGTGCAGTAGACGGCTTTTGAAATATCAAAGCAAAATTAGGAAAACTCTCTGTAAATGATATTGTAAATAATATTGTAAATAATTAATTAAGTTAAAAACATTAAGGAAAAGGGAGAAATTGCTCCTTTTGACAAAATGTTATCAGAAGTCTTCAGCTTCAGAGTGTTCAGAAAGCGTCTGTTTGTGGTGGGATAGTGTTAATATTGTATACAATTTTCCGGAGACGTCACCTGTAAGTTTATATCAGGTAATACAGTGGATGACACAAGAACGTAATTGAACCAGACTTCCTTTGATGACATTTGAACACTTTCTGGCAACTGGAGAAGTTGTTTATCATGAGATATTGTCCTTTATCCACAATACTTTCAACTCTATTAAATTATTTTACCCTCATTTATAAAGATTTTCCATGATGTAGCCTATATGTTTTCAAAGTTGTATTTTTGTTTTATGTGGGAAAGGGTAAACTCCTTTTTCGGGTGAAACAAATTTGTTGCATTTCTTCATTCAACTAAAAGGTTCGTTCGTGTATATTTTTTAGATCTTCATATTTGCCGTCTCGCGAGAATACCAGCATTATGGCCTCTGCGTAATGTATCGAGCCAGATCAGCTTAATATTTTGGTTTGACTAAGTGGGTTTAACGCCGTTTTCAACAATTGTTCAGTAATTTCACAGTGCCCCGTTCACCTACCAATTTGTTTTCAGGCTTTCTCACACAACTGTCTTTCAAAGCAACTGGCTGCTTTTCAACAAAGACTGTAAGTCCATTGGTTGGAGAAGAATGACGCTTGTCTCATTGACTTTTGTCAAACGTCGGAAAGAATGCTTACCGAGCTGAGCTTGGGTTCGAACTCACAACCCATAATTAGACAGCCAACGTCGCTTCTTACTTAGCTACAGGAGCTATGCGTTTCGAAATAATAAAATATCCTTGCTGTAATTGGTGATATCAAAATGGTTATATACCTTCTTTTTTTTAAATGAACTTGGAAAGAGATCACCATCTACGCTGTAATACCTCGCAACGTCTCACGCATCAACGACATTCGGGACTGTACGACCTGTGCAGATCCAGATCCGCCTGCGCCTCACACAGATGAACAGGATCGTTCTTAATTGTCATTAGTTGATTTAAATATGCTGAACTCCAGATGTGGATCAACATTTTGAAACTTCTAAAAATGTTGCTTATAGTGGCGACAAAGTTAGTTATAAGTAGTATAATCATTTGGCAGTAAATATTGAAAAACTGTCAATTGAAAGTCCTGAAAATGTACAAAATGTGGCTTACCTGGTTTGTCTACCCAGTAAAAACGAAGCATAAACGATCAATAATTATATGTTTATGGTACTGGAAAGTGAAATTATTGCCAGTGACTCGAATTTTATCCCAGAATTATGATTATAATATTTCCAGACACCTTTTAAACTGTTATAATATCTTTTTTCTGGAGTTTAGCATCTTTAATATCCATAACGCCTCTAGAAAACGAGTATGACCAAAATCAGCGAGTCCGTACGAAAAGGGACATATTGGTATTTCTGTACAGTGCAAGTTCAGATCATCCTGCCCATCTGGTTAGTCTGTACATAATCTACAAAGATGGAAGGATTGTGTAAGTAATATGAGCCGTCCCAAGAAAAAACAAACAGTGTGGACTATGCGTAATGTTTCGACCCAGATCAGTCTGCGCAGTCCGCACAGGCTAATCTAGGTTGACACATTCCTTCTCAAGGGGATCGAGTTATAGAGTAATGGTTCCTGAAAAGAAAATCCACACCAGGCGACATCTGTCTGTCGGGTTTAACCTTTGTGGCATGCTTATGCTGATCCGGGTCGATATTTTACGAGGAGTGCATAATGTTGGCTTTCTCGTGGACTGGCTCATATGTCAATCCCGTATGTCTTGATCCGACTATGTGGATGCGCAGGCTGATCTAGAACTACAGTGTTGGTAAACGCCTAATCGAACCTTTTCTCATGGACTACTCACCAAGCACAATTATTTAGTTTAATTACAAGTACCGTACTTTTTCAAAACCTCTAAAGGCCAAATTGAATGTGGCTCGACTCAAAAATGTATAACAGCAAAATAGAAAAGTAACAACACTTGCTATCAAAACAGAATGGCTACAAACAAACAAAAATTCCAAATTCTTTTGATCGTGTATTCTAAGTACTTATTAATGTGCAGATTGCTGATTTATTAAACGGTTTTCATTAGCTCATAAATATTGCTAAAAGGTAGTCTAGACCAAAACTTATAGTTATTTGGGATGTTTTTATTTGTTGGCGTTTTACTACAGGGTAAAACGAAAACGCTCCTTGAATTGTCAACATCAACCAAATTGGTTACGGTTTTTTTCATGAAGATCTAGACGAATTTTATGAGTCTGAAACAGACGACTATTAAAAATAGTTTGTCAATGTGAAAAAGTGTTTACAATAAGGCGCTTCTCGTGTTACCACAATGTGTTTCACCCCATTCAATAACAAGAGCTGTCGGAGGATAGCGCGCTCGACTTTACAACGCTTATTCACTTAAGCACTGTTTCAGTATATTCAGTGATGGTCCTTAACAAATGTGTGAAGTATGAAGACTGATTTGAAAGAAAGGTTATATATGAAAATGCCAGCTTGCCCTAAAACATTTACCGGACACCGACACCGGGGCGAGTAGTAAAGTTCCACTTTTCTTCGAATAGTCGAGCTGAAATCAAAACTTTAACGTTGAGCTAAACCAAATGTTAAAACTGACCGAGTCCAAAAATAGCAAAACCTTGAAAATAGATTTTCCAAATGTTTGACACCAAAACCCGTTTGATATGGTGAAGAACTATATTTGATAAATGAATGACCATAATTAAAAATTAATGTAACCAAAAATAATGAATTTATCTCAAATTCTCAAAATCAACCAAAAATCAGATTTTTACCCCAACAAGAAGGTCAGACTTCATATCTTCAACATACACTGGGGAAAAAGGAATTATATGTAATTATATTCCAATATGAAAGCCCTTACACAAGTACTAAAGTAAAAAATTAAATGAAAATCCCAACTTGTCCTAAAACTTTAACCACCCAAAATCATGTTTTTTACCTCAAAAAGAAAGTCAAAATTAGCATCTTCAGCATACAAAATAAGGAAAGGTATAAGTTGTAATTATATTCCAAATATGAACGCCCTAGCACAAGTACTTATTGAGAAAAAGTAAAAAAGAAAATGAAAATCCCAACTTGCCCTAAAACTTTAACCAAAATCATGTTTTTTACCTCAAAAAGAAAGTCAAAATCAGCATCTTCAGCATACAATATGAGGAAAGGTATTATATGTAATTATATTCCAAATATGAAGGCCCTAACACAAGTGCTTATTGAGAAAAATTAAAAAAATTAAATGATAATCCCAACTTGCCCTTAAACTTTAACCACCCAAAATCATGTTTTTTACCTAAAAAAAGAAGGTTAAAATCAGCATCTTCAGGATACAATATCAAGAAATGTATAAGTTGTGATTATATTCCAAATATGAACGCCCTCGTACAAGTACTTATTGAGAAAAAGCATCTTCAGGATACAATATCAAGAAATGTATAAGTTGTAATTATATTCCAAATATGAACGCCCTCGCACAAGTACTTATTGAGAAAAAGTAAAAAAAATTGAAAATCCCAACTTGCCCTAATACTTTAACCACCCAAAATCATGTTTATTACCCCAAAAAGAAGGTCACACTCAGCATCTTCAGCATTCAATGTGAAGAAAGCTAAAAGGTGTAACTATATTCCAAATATGAAAGCCCTAGCACAAATACTTATGAATGAAAATGCCAACTTGCCCTAAAACTTTAACCGGACGCCGACGAAGACGCCGACGCCGACGCCGGGGCGAATAGTAAAGCCCTCATATTCTTCGAATAGTCGAGCTAAAAAAAACAATTGTTATGTAAAATACACTTTTAAATGAAATGTGAATATTTTTGAAACATTTACGTACAGTTTGATGCTACAGTTCTTCCTACAACAAGGTGTGTGAATCAATATATTGAGGGTCGAATGTTTCAAACCCCCCGTCCCCAGGTAACACCTTGATATAACTGAACATTTGTTGAAAATGGCATTAACACCATATACATATGGGCCGCTCCATGAAGAAACCGGTGATAGTGACATAGCATAAGCAATGACGTAAGCATCACTCAAAGTTTGACGTCATTTGTGTGTGAGTGACGCGGAAGTAAAATTACATGTTTACTCAGAGTTTGATTTGGTTTATAAACATAATGTTCATCGAGGGATGAAATGAAGAGCGACGTCATATAATATATCTATAGGTGCTACCTATTTACGAAAAAACAGTAGGATGATTATAAAAAAAATTAAAGAGCATATTTTGGCAATAAAAATGATTTATAAGTAATTGACTAGACGGTAATAATGTTAATCTCATTTTTTTCGCATTATCACAAAATGTTCATAATTCGTTTTACTGACGTCTATTATTACGAACAGAAAATAATAAAGTAAAGACTTTCAAAACATCAAAAAATTTTTTTTATAATGAACAAGGTTTAAACATAAGGGCCAAGATGCTTAAGGTCCTTAATCAATTACCTGTATTATGGTAAAGAAGCAAATTTATAACAGCCCTTTTATGATGCCATCTGGCAACTACCTTTTTCAACCAGTCAATATGACTGGAACAAGTTATGTAAGAAAGACACATTTATGCTTAACGCTTTCGCTAAAAGAGACGGTTTCTGACTCCTTTGTAGCAGACGACTTAGGAAAAAATTGTCGCCAAAGGTAAAATTGCTCAATAAGTTATCCTTTTTCAACAATATTTGATAAATCATTATACGGGTAAACAAATCGACGGCAAAGTCGGCGATGTTTCCCGTCAATAGGTAATGTGTATCAACTTTGCAAAACTTTGCTATACCGTCTTTCCAAAAAGTGTGTCCAGACTGGATGCAGTCACGATCCTGCTACGTTTCGATTGGATGAAAAGAAAATATCGAAACAAAACAAACTTCTAGAGGAAATATTTGAATAAGATAATACGTACTCGAAAAGGGAACGAGCACAAGTAATTTTATGTGTTATCATTTCCGTTTAATAACACTAGTCGTCTATTTCTAAAACGAGTTCAAATAAAAACTCATAATGTTACGTCTTTCTATTAGCGTAACGCAAATGATGAATAAATAACCAAAAGGAAAACGACAGAAATGTAAAAGAAAGGTTAGTTTGACTTGTCACAAATGTAGTTTCGTAAATTATGGAATCGTTTCATTTGAAGAACTTTATAAAGGGCAAGTAGTCTGGAGTTCCTTCCCCTTATTACTATGTAAATGGTCAGGCACAAACCAAATAATGGCGGACGCGATGGAATTTCAGGTAATATCTAAATTTACTATTTTGTGACCATCGGGATAATAATTCATTTATCTGATTAAAATAAGGTCAGAAATTGATTCCATGTTTTCATTTTATGATGCTTTGTTCTGTTTGGAAGAAAATGATTTGTTATCGAGTAGTATAGTTTTCGGATAGATGAAAATGTATTTGAAATTCGGATACGAAGGATCTTATTAGAAATAAATGTTTTTTATCTTTATAGGATGTATATCATTTTTAAAAATGTTCAAATGTTTCCTTTATTATAAGTTTTAGCAGTCCCCGATTTAGGAAATATAGGCTCTATTTTGAAAAATTTACTATAAAAGATTTAATGTTTTAAAACTGTTTATTTGATACCTCGAGTCAAATGATTTCTGAGTTTCTATTGTCAATTAGATCCAAATCAGCCTGCAAAGATAATGCTGATCAAGATCTAGATTGTTCACTTCACACATTCCAACATAAAACAAATATGCAGAAGACGACTGAAAACATCTTGAAGATCTCTAGAAATGACAGTATAATTACTGTAAAAAGTTGAAAACATTGTTACAAAAGGAGAAATTGCTTTTCAAAAGTCGTCTGCTACAGAGTAAACACAGATGTGCAATCTGATTTGCAATTATAATCAAAGACAAACGTGTATTCATTAAGTGAAGGTGAAACATGTATTCATTAAGTGGTTTAATCTGTATGGGAAAGGGTTAAAATATGGTTAACTTAACACTTTTCCACATACTGCAAATATGCAGTGGACGACTTTGAAAACAGTTTGGCAAATATCTCTGTAAATGAAAATTTAATAATTAAAAAGAGTTGACAACATTGTCACAAAAGGAGAATTATAAGTAATTTCTCCATTTATCACATTGTTTTTAAAGGTTGACGGCTGCATATGCATCAGAATGTGTCTACAAATAGGAAAGGGTTAAAAGGAAAGCATTCTATAAATAGCAATATAACAGTCGGTTCAATTTGGCCGTTTTTTCTTAAACAAAATGTATCGTTTTGTTTACAGGGTGACAAAGTCTCTTATGCCCTATCAGAGTATTGCAATTTATACCGTATGACACTACCAGAATTCATATGCTAACAAGCTAGTGTAAGTAATATGTGAAAAGTGTATATCTTGATCAGACTGTGTAGATGCACAGTCTAATCTAAATCTTTAATACTGTTCTCAAAAGCTAACTTGTACATTTTGTCATGCACAGGCTCATATCATGTATAAAACATGTACAATAAAATGTGTGGCATTCAGAAACATCATATATTTTGAAATGTTAATGAATAGATTATGGAATTTCAATCTGCCTAACCCGAACACAAATAGAAGGTGAGGAAGGATGGAGTTAATGGTTAAAGCATTAACATGTATCCTTATAATATTAATACTTTCTGACTTTGTACTAAACTAGAGTTATGGCATGTTTTATAGGACATGTGAAACAAGTTAAAATCCAGATCACATATGTGTATTCTGATCATGATCTGTATTGGTGGATAATATATATTTATTTTTTCAAGTGAACAATAAAGATCCTTATTCGGATGAATGGACTAGTTGCAGTAATTCAGAGCCAGATGAGCCTACACACCTGTGTATGACATACATAGTATGCTCATGATCTATATTGTTCACCTTGTGAACAGAAATAATCTGATACATCTTTAAGCCAAAAGTTCAGATACTGAGCAGATTGCACATTTAGTTATGTCCATGCAGAACGTTATTTAAGTTGTTTATATTCTTTCACAGCACATGTCCAAGAGGTAGGGATGACTGGCAGATGAAATGGTGAAGCTGATACCATTTTATACTACAACAAAGCTAACGTTGGGCTTCCTAGTATGAAAAATGATATGAAGGAATATTGTCTTAATAATGATACATGCCGTCGGAGAACAATAAATAGTTACCTTGGTGTTGAAACCATTAAAACACCACATAACTGCTGTGCACACAACACTTTGGAATTGAATGGGATTTCAATAATTTGGCTATGAAGTAGAATGTCTCACTTCACATAGTTAGAAAACATCTGTCTTAAACCTTTCCTTCATTTAGACGCTCCCGGACAACTTTTCAAAACATTGTGACAAAAGATGAAATTGTTCATTATGAGTTATTTCTCCTTTTGCGACAATGTTTTAACTTTCTTCATTAATTAAACAAAACTAATTGTAGAAGGGGAAGGGTTAAACAGAATATTTGCTTATTTAGTATTTTAAGCTTATTTAAGCTTAAAAGTAACAGAAAATGTGTTGGTTTTGGTGTAAGATTGAATTTAATTTCACCCAGTGATCTCAGAAACCTAGACTATATGTTCACCTTCAAGTGGCTACTAGTGAAAATATAGCCTAAGCGTCTTTGATCATGATTGAAAAATTCAATCTTGCACTGAAATAAAAAAGATCTATTGTCATGCTTAAATTCAATTTAAATATCAAGATGATGTTTATTGAAAATAATGTGACACCATCATCATCTTTATGTCATTAAACAATTGGACCAGGCATAGCAATGTTGGGTATTTTTTAAAACACACATGGGATCCACCATCAAAAGCAGTGAAATTGTTATAACATATACTGATTGAAAAATACTATTATAATAATAATAAGACAGCTACTTAATTTCAAAAAATTTGAAACTCTTTAAATGATACCAGTAATAATATTTTCAAAATTAGTTTTGTCCAGATTTTTTTCCAAATTGGTCTGCTGTATATTTCTTGTTTGTGTTTCTTAACCCTTTCCCTTATAAAGACGCTTTCTTGTGCCTCTGCAGCTTTTTGAAAACATAGTGACAAAAGAAGCAATTTCTCCGGATTTTTCGGAGGTTCTTTTACATAACTGTGGTCTGGTGCCACAACATATAAGTAGTTTCATCACAAAGATGAAATGTCAAAGTAAACCACACAGGACATGCAAACAAACTTTGTTTTATAAAGTATCCGAAATAATTCAACTGTCCGAACACTACTCGTTTTCTAGTTTGTCAAAAACCAACGTCACGTCTTCTTACAAAGAGCAATCATCACCCGTTAATATTTATGATAAGTCTATTATATTAATGACTAAAGGAATAAAACGATTTCATCCAGATGGTCAGCTTATTAGAATAATTACATTCAAATTGTACATCGGAGGTATATCATTGCAGGCCGCCATTAATTCGGTTGTGCCAGACTTACTATCATAGGAAGTCCGGAACCAGACTAAAGGGCAAGTTGATTATTTGTTGTACCTGTCATCATAATATCTTGGCCATATTTTAAAATTAAATATAAGCTTAACCTGATGATGACTTTTATTTTCTTTGCTTAGGTCGGTCGGACTCGTAATTGACGTACATGACTGATCATGCTGCAAGCAAGGGGCTAACTACAGGGAATTATTTACCGATCACAAAAGTTAATAAATGTTTACCCGAAATAGGTAGCACCTATACTCATATTATTATTGACGGGTAAATATTCCCCCTTTCAATGATCCATTTATGTTTAAGAATTGAAATTATGTTTCTGATGTTGACTTGAAATGTTTTTTACCATTATTGTGGGGGGGGGGGGGGGGGGGGGGGGGGGGGGGGGGGGGGGGGGGTGTAAATGATTATGTTAAATGTGTGTGTATACCTATTCATCGCCATGCCGTCAACTTTTAATTTAGATACCTAATACTGAATATTTTAACGCTGCTATGATGTTATACAAGACTGTATGAAAAAAGTTTATCTGCATCTGCGAAAAGTAAATTGAATAATATATAGCCCTCAATAAGGTGTTGAACTTATAGTCATAAACAAACAAAAGTCTATGAAATAAAACCGTGTGATTCGGTTGAAATTACGGATACAAAACATATTGTGTTGTGTCATTATTATTCAATAATAGATGTATAACTGAGCGTTGCTTAACGAAAACAAACCTTCATGCATTTGCGAGCGTTAAAGAAACAGATCAGCGTGCAAATTCATACAATTCAATCCGCATCTAGGTGTATAGGTAGAACCTTTTGTTATACTTCGGACAAACAGTATACACCTGGCTCATTTGTGATGTATGTGCGGGTAGATCTTAATCTTCACCTGTCGAAAACATCATAGATAGTAGAAAACGGCTCAATATAGTATGTACACAACACACCGACTCCAGTTAAACAGTGCTGTTAGTACTATATTGCTTACGTGATTTGTAAGAAAAATTGATCATGAAATAATTTCTCAACGGGTGTTGCACTTTCAGGAGGCTGACCTGGAAATATGTTTGTTTCATTCTACATGTACTACATCAATCTGCATTTATAATAGAAGATATATAATATGTATAATCTGTTTAAGATGCGTGTTTCATCCTCAGAGGATTTACATGCATCAGTCAGGTGCAAAACCATAAAGTGATAGTATAACCAGTGATACTGCTAATTCAGTGGCTATCTAGATTTTGACATGAAATAAGATCATGGAGAAATGAATCTTATATTAAAATGGTTTGTATAAGCTGACAAGAAGAATCCTGGAATCACTGTGTATGTTGTAATCTAATGATCTCCTGAAGCAACAATGATTCTAGATATTTTCTAAACCATTGGAAAAACGCAGTTTGATGAAAGGATCTTGACCAGTTCTTAGGTTAATGCTGTATCCTGTGATTCATGTTGGATAATTGTACTTTCAACGATACTTCTGTTAATACGGTGATGACATATAGTTTTTACTATGAGTTTTTTTCTAGGAATCATCAACCCATTCTTCATTCTAGGCAACTGACTGTCTGTAAATGTATATAAAGGGTATTTTTTTCTTTTCAATACAATGCAATGCCTAGTGGTTGTTATTTATTCTGCATTCAAATCAAGATGTTACATGGTACATGCCATAGGACATTAATGTAGAGTTATGCTATATTATATACATATGGTACTATCATCTTCAGGAATATGTGACTAATGAATCCTGATAAGCTTATGCATTTGTTCAGTCTGGTCAGGAGCACCCTTGTCCATGCAGTTTTACATTCTTCCTGGGAGTAAATTTGAAAGAAATGTTAAAAGCCAACTTAAGTATGAAATATAAATGAAATCGGTATTGATTGAAAACCTCTGTTGGTCGGTTTTTGTATTGCATGACACAACGACGTGCGTCATTATTTATATATCCCAGCTGTCACGAATGTGCAATATTGCAGATATGAATAATTTATTTAACAAAAACACACCGGAACATGTTGTTATATATTTATTCTAGCTGTCATCAATGCAGAATAATGCAGATTTTAATGATTTATTTGACAAATACACACCTGAACATGTTGTTATCTATTTATCCCAACTGCCATGTCTTCCCTCACTGATGAACAAAGTATTGTTTGATTATAACAAATTTAAGCAGAATGTTGCTTATCTGAATTTAAATAAGAGAAAATGATAACAAATATTATCATTTGTTAAATTAAATTTACTTATATAACAAGGCATACTTCGAGAGTGATGCTAGTTTGTTGTTGTTATTTGTTAAAAGTCATTCAACACTTCAGTTATACAAAACAGATAGACCGGAGCTTTGTAGTACTATCCAAACAACCAATAGTACTAAAGAGTGGGTTTGACTATTGTCAATTGAGAATTGGTATTGCACCGACAGGAACTCGGACACTGATCTCAGATATTTATGAGGTCGCTATAATCTCAAACTATTACTATAAGAAAAGCCGAATCTAAATACATGCAATTCATTTCCTTCAATATAGTAGATCTAGATCGAAGATATTTTTCGGATTTGTTCCTAAGTTTGTAAGCAATCGATGCACCCGGCGGCATTCAAATAATCATGTGGTTGCGTAGAATTATTGTTCGTGTAGAACAGGAAATAAGACTCCAACAGCATGTTATACATGTACATCACGACCCTAACATCTTGTTCAAAACCCCATGCTTTATGGCTCTGTCACACTATTGCGTATCGTACTAGTGTATGCCAGCGCATGCAAAATACGACGCATACACTGGTATACGCTGACATACGCTAGGAGTACGTTAGACATAGGTTGTATACGTTTCAAGCACGGTCGCATACGCTGGCATACACTAGCATATACAATATTGTGGTAAAAGGAGAAATTACTCAATATAAGCAGTATCTCCATTCGCAACAAAGTTTTTAAAAGTTATTTACTCTAAATGCATGAAATATGAAATAAATGCATATACATGTATACTATATAGTCAAGGGTAAATGGGGCAATCCTTTTCACTCTTTTTTGATAATATAGCATTGTCATAGTAACCAAATAATCACAGTTTATTGTGATCCCTCGGGTTTTTTTGTCAGTCATTTACACAGGAATCCAGCATGATGGTTAACATGATCTTTCATGAAGGAGGGAATAAAGAAATAGCTGTGATCATAGCCCTGAAATCATAGAAATAGATAAAGATATCATTTGTCCTGGAATATTTGCACATACTTTCCTTGGAATGAAAGAGGTCTTGATAAGGAGGACTTAACACCCCCCCCCCCCCCGCCCCACCCCCCTCCCACATACAACAAATCTGCAGCAGACGACTTTAGAAACACAGACCTTCTTTGGAATGACAGAGGTCTTGATAAGGAGGACTTAACCCCACTTTCCCACATACAACAAATCTGCAGCAGACGACTTAAGAAACATAGTGACAAAAACCTGAAAAATCTCCATAAAAGATAGCTTAATTGTTAAACAAAGTTGAGTGACATTTGTGGCGAAAGGAGAAATTGCTCATTATGAGCAATTTCACCTTTGGCCACATTGTTTTCAAAAGTCGTCTGCTACTATTGTGTCAAAAGTCGTCTGCTGCTATTGTGTCAAAATGCGTCTGCAGGTGGGAATGGGTTAAAGGGTCTTTGTCCAGGAATATCTCACATATAAACCCTTTCTAAAGCCTCTTCAGCAAACGACTTTTGAAAACGATGTGGCAAAAGGAGAAATTGCCCCTGCCAATATATAAAGATGATCCAGAGGATCACCCTGCCAGAGCAGACGGCACAATAATATTGAGTCGATACACGCCCACGCCCCTAAGGGCGTTTCCAACCTGCAGTTGCATTTAGATGCTTATGCAGAAGACGACATTTGAAAATATTGAGGCAAAAGGAGAATTTGCTAAATGTGAGCAATTTCTTAAATTCTCACAATCTTTATGCTTCTTTTCCAAATTCATACGTTCATTGATAGAGATTTGCAATAGAATTTACTAGATGTTTCGAATGCGTCTGCTACAGATTTGTTGTATGTGGGAAACAGTTAACAATATTTCCGCATCTTTTGCAGATGGAGCGCAATGGTTTTAACATATTTGGTAGAGAGCTACTTAAGGAACATTTGTAAAATTAGACAAAGTAGTCAATTAATTAATTGATTGATTTATTTGAGTTAATTGCCGCTTTCAACAATTTTTCAGTCATATCATGGCAGCCAGTTCACTTTTGTGTCCTAGCTTTCTCACACCAGTACTCAACCCAACAGACTTTCCAAGCGAACTAACTTCTTTACCGTGTAGACTGCTAGCCCATTGGTCGAAGACAAATGAGTCTTGTTACGGTGTTTTTGTTCAACGTTTGAAAGAATGTTGTCGGAGTTGGGGTTCAAACTAACAACCCCTTTGATTGACAGCCCATGTCACTACACACTGAGGTATAGGGGCTGGGCAAGTGGTTTAGGCAAAGATGCCATTTAAAGCCATTTCTATTTTTAGCAGTCGTGGCTATCTTCAGCACCAGAGCAGAGAGCTTTGAACACTTGTGGTAGAGGGCTTCTTAAGGAACATTTGTGGTAGAGGTCTTCTTAAGGAACAATTGTGGTAGAGGGCTTCTTAAGGAACAATTTTGGTAGAGGGCTTCTTAAGGAGCATTTGCGTCGTAGAGGGCTTCTTAAGGAACATTTGCGTGGTAGAGGGCTTCTTAAGGAACATTTGCGTAAAATTATTTTGAAATTGGGTCTGAGGTTCAGGAGGAAATGTTGATTTAAGATATTTCCATTTTTTGCTCTGGCGTTCATCTTATAGAGCTTAACAATTTGAACAACTTTGATACAAAGCTACTGGTACTCAAGGAACATTTTTGTGAAATTATTTTGATATTGAGTCAGTGTTTGTTTTTTAGCTCTAGTTGCCATCTTGTGGAGTGGAGGAGAACCATTTGAGCAAATTCGATAGGGATGTTGGAGGGTTAGTGATCCCAATAGCTCGCCCCAAGCACCTAATAATCGGCCAAAAGTTTTAGCCCTTTCTGTTCCACATACATCAAAATTGCAGCAGATAATTTGAAAAATATCATTAATTATACTGAAAATATCCATGTATAAAGACATTATGAGCATAATGAGCAATTTCTCGTTTTGCACAAAAAAAAATTGTCTGCTGCAGATGCTTCAACATGTGTATACTAGAAGTAAAGGATCAAACAACCTTCCTAAAGAGGAAAACATAAACTGTATTGGTTCAGTGAGAAGTACTTTCATTTCCATTTCCCAAGTAATCAGTTTAACCCTTTTCCCTCATACAGGTCACTTTCGACCCCTTTGCAGTACAAAGTTTTTTAAAATACTGCACAAATTGTGCAATATCTACTTATCCTAAACCGTTTGTTTTTTTCATGAAAATAAAACACTTCTGATTTTACAGATATTTCCTCCTTTTCTCAGATTATTCAAAAGCCAATGATTCTATATCATATTAGGTAAACAGTTTAATATTGAAAAGAAACTTGAATAATGCATTATTTGCAATCGATACATGCAATTATGATGCATAAATTGGATTATCGTATGATCGTGTTATGCTGATTTAACCCTTTCCCTCATATATACGCTTTTTGACGCCTCTGCAGCAGATCAGTTCCGTGGCATCATAGTCCTAAAAATCGAACAATGTTAAGTTAATCCCCCTCAGAGGTCCAAAAAAGGAGGGGTATTCGGCTCTTTTTCCCACAATTTCCCTCTTATTTATAAAGCATGGCCTATGTTGTGGGTAATCAAAAGAATCGTCTCACTCAGACGATTTGTTAAGTACCCACAACATAGGGTTTGAGTGTCAAATAAGGAGTTTAGAAAACATGCAAAACGCCTGTTATCTACAGCCCAGCACCCTTTCCCACATACAACATATATACAGCAGATGACCTTGGAAATGTTTTGGTTAAATATGAAAATTTTCTGTAAATACCATAATTCAAAAGTGAAAACATTGTGGCCAAAGGTGGAATAGCTCATTAGGAGCAAATTCTCCATTGGTAAAAATATTTTCAAAAGTCATCTGCCTCAGGGACATCACAATGCGTCTGTATGAGGGAAAAGGTTTTCCCATTCCCACTTGCACAAGCATTTGTCGTCACAAGCCGTCTACCCGCACTTACGGGTACGTGCTGGCCTTGTTTCAAGCGAGCAGTGCGCTGCTAGTAGGGGAAATATGAGCCGTGGCCGCATATGCTATAAGGCAGGTCGCACCGTCACCGCGCTTATGGCGAAGTGCTGGCCTTGTTTCAAGGTAGCACTCCGCTGTTGGTTGGGGAAATGTGAGCCGAGGCCGCACTTGCTATAAGCCAGGACCCGTCGTCTACCCGCGCTTACGGCGAAGTGCTGGCCCGGTTTCCAGCGAGCATTCGACCGCTGTTATGGGCAATGTGAGCCATGGCCGCATATGCTTTACGGTCCAGCCGTCTAACCGCGTTTACAGTGAAGTGCTGTCCCTGTTTCCAGCGAGCATTCGGCTGATGTTAGGGGAAATGTCAGCCGGGTCTTGATTTTATATAAGGCAGGACCCGTCGTCTACCCGTGCTTACGGCGAAGTGCTGGCCCTGTTTCCATCGAGCATTCGGCCGCTGTTATGGGAAATGTGAGCCATGGCCGCATATGATATAAGACAGGTCCCGCCGTCTACCCGCGCTTACGGTGAAGTGCAGGCCGGGGCCGCATTTGATATAAGGCAGGTCCCGCCGTCTACCCGCACTTACGAAGAAATGCTGGCCTTGTTTCAAGCAAGCAGTCCGCTGCTAGTACGGGAAATTTGAGCCGTGGCCGCATCTGCTATAAGACAAGTCCCGCCGTCAACCCGCACTTACGAAGACGTGCTGGCCTTGTTTCAAGGTAGCACTCCGCTGTTGGTTGGGGAAATGTGTGCCGGGCCGCATTTGCTATAAGGCAGGACCCGTCGTCTACCCGCGCTTACGGCGAAGTGCTGGCCCTGTTTCCAGCGAGCATTCGGCCGCTGTTATGGGCAATGTGAGCCATGGCCGCATATGCTATACGGCAGGTCCCGCCGTCTACCTGCGCTTACGGCGAAGTGCTGGCCTTGTTTCAAGCGAGCACTCGGCCGTTGGTCGGGGGAAATTGAACCGGGACCGAGTTTGCTATAAGGCAGGTCACGCCGTATACCCGCGCTTACGGCGAAGTGCTGGCCTTGTTTCACGCGAGCACTTCGCTACTGACCGGGGATATGTGCGCCGGGGCCTAATTTTGCTATAAGGCAGGTCCCGCTGTTAAAGCCAGCCTACGCCGTAAGCGCGGGTAGACGGCGGGACCGTCTTATAGCATATTATTGCTACTGATAGGGGATATGTGCGCCGGGGCCTAATTTTGCTATAAGGCAGGTCCCGCTGTTAAAGCCAGCCTACACAGGGAAGTGCTGGCCTCGTTTCAAGCGAACACTCCACTACTGACTGGGGAAATGTGCGCCGGGGCCGAATTTTGCTATAAGGCAGGTCCCACTGTTTAAACACGCGTCTACAGCGAAGTGCTGGCCTTGTTTCAAGCGAGCACTCCGTTAGTGGCTGGGGGAAATGCAGGTCCCGCTGTTAAAACACGCGTACAGAGCGAAGCGCTTGCCTTGTTTCAAGCGAGCACTCCGCTACTGGCCGAATTTGCTATAAGGCAGGTCCCGCTGTTTAAAACCTCCTACACAGGGAAGTGCTGGCCTCGTTTCAAGCGAGCATTCCGCTACTGACTGAGGAAATGTGCGCCGGGGCCGAATTTTGCTAGAAGGCAGGTCCCGCTGTTAAAACACGCGTCTACAGCGAAGTGCTGGCCTTATCTCCAGCACTCCGCTACTGGCTGGGGGAAATTCAGGTCCCGCTGTTAAAACTCGCGTCCACAGCGAAGTGCTGGCCTTGTTTAAGTAAGCACTCCGCTATTGGCCGGGGCCGAAGTTTGCTATAAGACAGGTCCCGCTGTTTAAACTCGCGTCTACGGCGAAGTGCTGGCCTTGTTTCAAGCGAGCTTTCCGCTTCTGGCTGGGAAAATGCAGGTCCCGCTGTTAAAACCCGCCTACACAGCGAAGTGCTAACCTTGTTTCAAGTGAGCACTCCGCTACTGACTGGGGATAAGGCAGGTCGCGCTGTTCAAACACGCGTCTACAGCTAAGATCGGATTCAAAACGTAGCCTGAAGGCACGACGGACAAAATGTGATCATTATAGCTCACCTTGATCACAGGTGAGCTATAAAAACAAGAGGCCCATGAGTGCCTATGCTCTACTGGTATTGTTCTTTGGTCATTTTCAATCTAGAGCATGTATGTATGGTGAAGATCGGATAGTAAATGGAGGCTCCTTTATGTTCACAAGCTGTATTATAGCAATTTTTACAATTTCATGGGCCATAATCCAGTCTTGCATGGGCGGATCTGGCTGGTTTTCAAAAGGAACCAAGCTCTCATCAATATTTAACTACTATCTAAGTTTGGTGAAGATCAGATAGTAAATGGAACCTCTATTGTGTTCACATGCTCAATTATAGCAATTTGGACAATTTCAAGGGCCATAATCCAGTCTTGCATGGGCGGATCTGGCTGGTTTACGAAAGGAACCGAGCTTTCATGGATATCTAACTACTGTATACGTTTGGTTGAGATACAATCAAAAGTGAAGACTGTATGTGTTAACAAGCTCTTTAAGAGCAATTTTGGCCATTTCAAGGGCCATAATCCAGTCCTACATGAGAGGATCTGGCTGGTTTTCGAAAGTAACCGGGCTCTCATAAGTATCTAACTACTGTATAAGTTTGGTTGAGATACAATCAAAAGTGAAGACTATCATGTTAACAAGCTCTTTTATAGCAATTTTGACCATTTCAAGGGCCATAATCCAGTCATGCATGAGCGGATCTGGCTATTTTTTAAAAGGAAATGCTGGAAATGAATGTTGTGATGAATATTCAGAAAGACAGAAATATATTTGTACTTGATTGCGATCATGTGATGGACAGGAATGTTCTGTTAACATCCTATGTTTTTAATTTGAGGTTTAACCCCATTTACAACAATAATCTAGTTATATTACAGCAACAGTTCATTTATTTATAATCCCTAGGTAAACAATACTAGGCAAGGGGGTGTGCCTTGTTCAAGGACACTTCACCATGACAGTGGATCGTACATGAGAAGTTTCAAATCTCTAACGCTAACAACACTGCAAAGGTAAATTCCAATATAAATTGTGGTTCCCAAGAATGTTCAAAAGGTTATTGCTTTTGATGGACAGAGCACAATGGACAAAGTGTGATCACAAAAGCTCGTCTTGAACACTTCTTGGTCAAGTGAGCTAAAAATGTAACTAAAAATATATGAGCATCTTTACTCAACGTTTATTTACTTCAACACATCATATCATGGCACAAATATCAAAATAACTCCTTCATGTCACACTGTATCCACTTAAATGTAAAGACATTTTCCTGCGTTGTCATAGTTAGATTCACATAACTGTCTTAAAAGGAATTGTGTCCCAAGCTGATGCCAATGCTCATCCAAGCTTTTTTTATTATGCTACAATTATGGCCCTTTAACTATAAGTCATCAATATAAAGTATTTGAAATTCTAATCCATATTGTAACATTTAAGGAGCCTGAAACAAGAATATTTGAAAGATCATATGTATATCCTACTAATATGTAAGCAAGTTAAAGCATGGCTGACAGGCCATAGAGAAGTGATCCCTCTGAGTCTCCTGCCAAGCTTTTATATCGAGACAAATGGTGCAAACCTTTTTTTGATTGATTGATTGATTGTGGTTTAAAGCCGTTTTAACAATTTATCAGTTATATCACGGCGGCCAGTTCACCTACTCATGCATTTCCTGATTTTCTAACACCAGTACTCCACACAACAATCTTGCCAAGCAACTGGCTGCTTTTCCACATGACTTAGCCCATTGGTGGAAGACGAATGACGCATGTCGCATTGACTTTTGACAATCTTCGGAAAGAAAGTTGGCCGAGCCGGGATTCGAACTCACAACCCCTGGATTGACAGCCCGCATCGCTACCGGGGCTCGGCATCTTTTTTGGAGAAGTTGTTAGTAGGTAAATGTCAAACGACAGGCAAGCAGATGGACAGACAGACAACACTGGATGACAAGTAAACACAATTTCTAACCCAGCATATTTTGCCCTGATGGTCTAAACAAGAGGGCAATGATGGCCCTGAATCACTCATCTACGTAGTGCAATGTGATTCGTCATGACAACCACAATATAAAAAAAATACCAATCAATATGTGAAGTTAAATCCCAATTTACCCGATGTTTACAGAGGAGAAAATGTTGATGGATGACGCACCAGACATAAGGCGATCACATTAATATATGCCCTCCAGACATATACCAAATATGTGTTAGTTCTTCTAACACATATCATGTTTTGTGAACTCAATCATAAACAATGCCTAATGCCATGTCACACCTATTTGTTGGGGCATAAATGTCGGTTCTATCTCAGTACATGTCGAAGGATGGCACAAAAACTGTCAGACTTTTAATACTGGGCTGTTGTTTCTTTAATCATCATCAAATAACCTGAAAATCATAACTGATCATTATTTATATTTTTACATCCAAATAACTAACCAATTCCGAAAACAAATACAAATGTAACTTTTGAAACCACTAAAAATATTGTTGGAAAATAAGAAAATTAACCCTGGAAGTGAGATCTTACGTTGTGCTACAGTCCTGGCTCTTGCATGCCATTAACTGTCTCATCAAGATAAAAAAAAAAATGCATTGTATTTGAAAATCTGAGGACCAATGTTGAATGACTTGGAAACGCTTTTATCTACTACCGTAAGTTCTTGACATTTCACCTTGAATTATGACCTGTGAGTTACAGAACTAGCTTTTGTGCACCATAGTCCACCATATTAGGGTAAACAATTTGGCCAGGTAATTTCAAACAAGAGGCGTCTGAAACTGCTGAAATAAAAAACAAGAGGGCTATGATGGCCCTGGATCGCTCACCCGATTTTTGTTCACTTTAGCCATAAACGGCAAAATAGCCCCGCCCCCCCTGGCAGCCATCTTTTTTTACCAATCAACATGGCTTAGGAATCTGATAGTGGGTCACTTAAGGAACATTTCTGCAAAATTGTTTGAAAATCGGCTTAACACTTTTGGAAGGAGAAGATTTTTGATTTATTGGGGTTTAACGCCGCTTTCAACATTATTTCAGTTATATCAAAGCGATAGTTCACTTATTCATGATCCCTGGGTAAAAAAAAACAGTACTAGGCTAGAAAATGTGCCTTGCCCAAGAGCACTCCACCATACCCGTATTGCCGCGACTGGAGAAGATTTTTGAAGTTATCACTATAGCCATATAACCAATCAACATGGCTTGAAGGAATCTGATAGAGAGTCATCAAAGGAAGATTTCAAGAGAATTATTTGAAAATCTCCCAACCAGTTTGGGAGAAAAACAATTCTAAAGTGTTTTTCGTTTCGTTGCAATTGAAACAAGAATTCTGCATGGATGCCAAAATTTGAAGGAATTCTTGTGACATCATTGAGAGGATGCTTTCTGTGAAGTTTCATCCAATTCGACCTATTGGTTACTGGGAGAAGATGATGACAGATGCACGTCACACACCAGACAAAAGACAATCACAATAACTCACCTTGAGCACTTTGTGCTCAGGTGAGCTAAAAACATGGGAATCCTATGATGCATGATTGAGATGCGGGCTGGACAAGCTAGTCCTATCAAACAGTTCTCATTTTGACCTTGACCTGTTAGTGTGACCTTGACATTTGAGATACAGGCATGGGTCTTGTGTGCGACACACCACCTAACGATGGTGAACATGTGTGCCTAGTAACTTGGGAATCCTATAATGCATGGTTGAGAATTGGTCCGGAAAAGGTAGTCCTATCATACATTACTCATTTTGACCTCTAAGTGTGACCTTGACATTTGAGGTACAGGCCTGGGTCTTGAAAGTGACACGCTGCCTCATCATAGTGAAATTCATGGAAATCCTATGATGCATGATTGAGATGCGGGTCACACAAGGTACAGTCCTATCAAACAGTACTCATTTTGACCTTTGACCTCTAAGTGTGACCTTGACATTTGAGGTACAGGCCTATGTCTTGTGCAAGACATGCCAGCTCATCATGGTGAACATTTGTGCCAAGTTTCTTTGAAATCCTATGATGCATGGTTGAAATGAGGGCCGGACAAGGTAGTCCTATAAAATAGTACTCATTTAACCTTTGACATCTAAGTGTGACCTTGACATTTGAGGTACAGGCCTGGGTCTTGAGCATGACACACCACCTAATCATGGTGAACGTTTGTGCCAAGTTTCTTGGAAATCCTATGATGCATGGTTGAAATGCGGGCCGGACAAGGTTATCCTTTCAAACAGTACTCATTTTGACATTTGACCTCCAAGTGTGACCTTGACATTTGAGTTTAAGTTGTGGGCCGGTCAAGGTTTGATGGGACCGATGGCCCGACGGAATCGACCAAACCTAGTCCCCAAACCAGTCGAAACCATACCACAGTGTAAGCTCTTCTGGCCTTTGGCCAGTAGAGCTAAAACTATTAAATTTAAAACATAATTAAATTTTTGTAAAAATATTAATTTCCTAAAGAAAATCAAAATTTAATTCCGGTTTGAAAGAGTCTTGAAAAACAGGTCATGAGTTTGTGCAAAATCAGCACACTCAATTAGAATGTGCTGTATAAAAAGAGTTGTAAAATATAGGACATAATGTGGCCCCTTCTCTCCTTTAAGTACGGTAGGTAGAACTGTGTAATCCAAGTGGGCCCAATTAATTGATTGATTTGGGCTGAACGCAATTACATATCATAGCACCCAGTTCACCTACACATGTGTTTACTAGCTTTCTCACACCAGTACTCCACACAACATACTTTCCAAACAACTTGCTGCTTTTCCATATAGACTGTAAGCCAATTGGTTAAAGACGAATGACGCTGGTCACAGTGACTTTTGTCAAACGTTGGAAAGAATGTCAGACGAGCTTGGATTCAAACTCATTTGGTCAGACTGGGCATTTGTCCTGGCTGATCTGGATCTTACCTGGCCGCAAATACGTTACCTTTGGTTGTGTAATATTACAGCTCATTTCAGTAATGATGACCTTGACCCTTGTGGCCCCAAAAACAATCTAAAGCTAGCTTTTTGAATTAGCCACATACCTCTGAAATTGAAACAAGCGGACCATGATGGCCCTAGACCACACACCTGAATTATGCAATGTGATTTCTATTGCAAAACACATCAAGACAAGTATTCTGACAAAGATTGATATGAAACTTCCAGCGTTAACAAGATTTTCCTTCATTTGGCCAAGTGAACTACTTTTTCAACCTAATATGACTCATATTCGAACATGGACTAGATATCATCAAGACAAACATTCTGACAAAGTTTCAAGTTGCTCAAAGTAAAATTGCGGTCTCCGCAGTTTTGACGCTTTTTTACTTCAGTTTGGCGTAGTGACCTGGTGTTAACCTACATATCATGATTCATCAAGACAAATATTCTGATAAAGTTTCAACATGCTGAAGTTAAAAACGCGACCGCCAGAGTGTTAACAAGCTTTTCCTTAAATTTGGCCTAGTTTCATACCCACCCAATATGACCCATATTTGAACTTGACATAGATATCATACAGACAAGCATTCTGACAAAATTTCAAGCTGCTGAAGCAAAAAATGCAGCCTCCCGAGTGTTAACAAGATTATCCTTCAATTTGGCTAAGTGACCTTGTTTCTGACCAAATATGACCCACATTTAACCTTGACCTAGATATCATACAGACAAACCTTCTGACAAAATTTTAATGCTGAAGCAAAAAATGCGGCTTCTACAGTGTTAACAAGATTTTCCTTCAATTTGGCCCAGTGACCTTTTTGGAACAGACATGACCCAAATTTGAACTTAGCCTACATATCATCAAAACAAACATCATGATCAAATTTTAACATGCTCAAGTTAAAAATTTCAGCCTCCAGAGTGTTAACAAGATTTCCCTTCAATTTAGCCTAGTGACCAAGTTTCTGAACCAATATTACCCATATTCGAACTTAACCTAGATATAATAACGACAACATTCTGATTAAATTTCCAACTTCTGAAGAAAAAATTGCCGCCTCTAGGATGTTAAAGAAATTGTCCTTCAATTTGACCTAGTGACCTACTTTTTGACCCGACATGACCCATATTCTAACTTGGCCTACATATCATCAAGACAAACATTCTGATAAGTTTCAACATGCTCAAGGTAAAAATGCGGCCTCGAGTGTACAAGATTTTCCTTCAATTTAACATAATGACCTAGTTTTTGACCTCAAATGGCCCAGTTTGGAATTATTAATAACAGAATATTCGAATATTGTTTTCAGTATTCATTCCCATCCCTAATAATTATTGAATGTTTACGAAAATTGTTCATTGTTTTAAAATCCTACCATTTATATGTTATCACTGAAACGCAAATCCTTACAGAAACACATACGAAAAAAGGTTTAACTCTATCAGATTAATTGTCTGAGGTCATTATTAATAAATGTAAATTCCGATCAGCTTGTGCAAATATTGAGGGAAAAAAACCAATTAATCAGTGCACATTGGAATAAGAGAGCATGCATGTCCGATATATTCCTTCATCTACACATGTTCAAAAATTACTTTTCCTGATGCACAGCTAATATGACCTGACCTACTGCAGTTTCATGACAACAGCATTCAACTAGAAAACGTCTGTAAGACTGAATAACTGAATAGAGTTGAAAACATTGATGCAAAAGAAGAAATCATTCATAATGATCAATTCTCCTTTTGCCTCAATGTTTTCAACAGCCATATGCTGCTGATGAGCAAGAGGGAAAGGGTTCAATATGAAAGAATACCATCCAAAAACAAGAGAGCCATGATGGCCCTATATTGCTCACCAGAGTAAGTGGTTTAGGGTCCTAATTTAATTGCTCTACAAAAATAAGAGAGAAGGTCAAAAAGTCATGGTGAAGGTCATCCAAAGACAATGATGATATTTGATTATAAAAGATCACACTAAGGTCATGGTCACATGTTTATAAATCAATGTAAAGGACATGTGACAAATAAATGAAGTTGTTATCTTGTTCACAAGGTCAATTATAGCAATTTTGCCAATTTTAAAGGGCCACAATCCTGTCACGCATGGAAGGATCTGGTTTTCGAAAGGAACCTAGCTCTCATGGATATCTAGCTACTGAATAAGTTTGGTAGCCATCGGATAATAAATGAAGACTTTATCGTGTTCACGAGAGATTGTGGACGGACGACTGCCGAAGGGCGATCAAAAGAGCTCACCTTGTCACTATATGACAGGTGAGCTAATAAAAATACTTGAAAGCTATGATCTCAATTTGTATAGATGTGTAATAGCTACTGTGACATTGCCCTTTCGTCTAGATTTTTGAAATGTGAACTTGTCCAAGCTTTTTTGACACTGAAACATTTTATGCTGTATTATGGTTGACTGAATGATTGATTTGGTTTTAACAGTTTCATTAATTTTCATATCCTAGCGGCAAGTTAACCTATATCATACCAGTACTCAACACAACAGTCTTTTCCATCAAATTACTGCTTTTCCACATAGACTGTTAGCCCGTTGGTGGCAGACGATTGACACTTGTCACAATGACTTCGGTCAAACGTCTGAAAGAATGGTGGTCAAGCTGGGATTCAAACTCACAACCCCTGGATTGACAGCCCATGTCACTTTTGGGGCTCTGGGTAGTATTATGGAATTTGGCACATGAACGTACGTGCTAGTGGTGACCTCATTTCATACACAAATATTTTAACTACTTTGATCTAGAAGTTATAGAAAAGACAAGTCTTTTCTAACGATATTGAAGCATGACCATGAATTTTAAACTCTATTAGGGTCGACTCATGTTTCACGCTGCTTTCACCTCCTTTTCAGTTATATCATGGCTAACCTTGCAACCCTGAGCTCTAAGGAGGGCAGCAATTACTACCATTTTTCTAAGTCTTTTAGAATTAGCCAGTGCGGATGCTCTACAGCTTCACCACCTATGCGGTTAACTATTTTTTGGAGTTTTACATATTCATTATAAAGGTCACTGACTGGTGCAGATGATTTAAACTTCAAAACTTAGCATTTTATTGCTAGTACAAATTCACTCGATAAAAAGGGAAATGTAATAAACAAGAGGGCCATGATGGCCCTAGTTCGCTCACCTTAATTATACAATGTACTGCAATGCAAAACACATCAAGACAATTATTCTGAATGCAACCTCCAGTATTTTCCTTCATTTGGCCTAGTGATCTATATTTTTTTACCTGATATGACCTATATTCCAACATGGACTAGATATGCGGCCTCCGGAGTTTGAACAATATTTTCCTTTATTGACCTTGTTTTTGATCCAAAATGACCCATATTCGACCTTAACCTAGATATATTTCAGACAAACATTCTGATAAAGTTCCATCATGCTCAAGTTGAAAATGTGGCCTCTAGAGTGTTAACATGATTTTCCTTCAATTTGACCTTGTGACCTACTTTTTGACCCGACATGAAACATGTTTGAACTTGACTTACATATCATCAAGACAAACATTCTGATAAAGTTTCAATATGCTCAAGTTGAAAATGTGGCCTCCAGAGTGTTAACAAGATTTCCCTTCAATTCAACCTATTGACCTAGTTTTTGACCGCATCCGTTTTTGATGGAGATGAATGTTCTGATAAACTTTCATGAAGATTGGATGCAAATTGTAGCCTGAAGAGTGTTAACAAGCCCAAATGCTGACGATGGACGACTCACAGACAAAATGTGATCATGAAGTGCAAGGTGAGCTAAAAAGCAAACAGAAACCAATGTTCACACATGTAAACAGCATTTACAAACTGAAGCCTGTGCAAATTGACAAAGCAGAGCTATAACAGTCAATATACAACAATCTTTGCCACTTGTTCAGGTCAAATAGACTTAACCAAGATATCTTCATCATATAAGCCTCCCAAGTCTTAGTTCCCGAATATTTACTTGTCATCAACCATTCCATCAAGAAGTTCAGCTATTAAGAAAGGAAGAACGCGTTCCCATGCTGGATTTTTAAATATATGTTTCATTTTTTGTGCTATAACAGAATATGCGGCAAATACCCAGCCTATAAATGTTTTAACAATTGCAATTTCTTGAAAACAATAAATGTTTGTTATTATGTAAAAGAAATTTTTCCAAGCAATCAAATGTCAGTCAGTCTTACTTCTAGGAACTGGAGTTTTTGATGCTCAAGTGAACACGATTTTATTTCTTGATACAGGCTGTATCAACCTTTAATGCAAAAGAAAATCCATTGATTGTCAATTTATGGAAATAAAAAAAGTTCACTTTAACCCATTACGTCACGTAAGCGCTTCCGAGGGCTGCTATCTATAAATTCACAGAGGCGCTTCCAAGCGCTGCGATCCACTACGTCACACTAGCGGCTCAGAGCGCGTCTGTTTTTGTATCTAATAAAATCCTTTTTAGATTATAAAATTTATTTTAAACAAGAGGGCCATGATGGCCCTGGAATCGCTCACCTGATTTTTGTTTTCACTTTAGCTATATAAGCCCCGCCCCCTGGCAGCCCTAGTTTTCAACCAATCAACTTGGCTTGAAGGAATCTGATAGAGGGTCACCCTAGGAACATTTCTACAAAATTATTTGAAAATCTGCCTGACACTTCCGGAGGAGAAGATTTTTTAAGATTTCACTATAGCTATATAATGCAATATAGGCTAGCCCTGCCAACTGGCGGCCATGTTTTTCGACCAATCAACATGGCTTGAAGGAATCGGATAGTGGGTCACTTAAGGAACATTTCTACAAAATTATTTGAAAATCTGCCTGACACTTTTGGAGAAGAAGATTTTTTAAGTTTTCACTATAGCCATATAAGGCAAAATAGCCCCGCCCCTCCTGGCGGCCATGGTTTTCGACCATTCAACATGGCTTGAAGGAATCTGATAGTGGGTCACTTAAGGAACATTTCTACAAAATTATTGGAAAATCTGCCAACCAGTTTGGGAGAAGAAGATTTTTTAAATTTTCACTATAGCCATATAAGGCAAAATAGCCCCGCCCCCATGCATGATGGGGGCCATGTTTTTCGATCAATCAACATGGCTTGAAGGAATCTGATAGTGGGTCACTTAAGGAACATTTCTACAAAATTATTTGAAAATCGGCCTGACACTTTCGGAGGAGAAGATTTTTTAAGTTTTCACTATAGCCATATAAGGCAAAATAGCCCCGCCCCCTGGCGGCCATGTTTTTCGACCAATCAATATGGCTTGAAGGAATCTGATAGAGGGTCATCCAAGGAACATTTCTACAAAATTATTTGAAAATCTGTCAACCAGTTCTGGAGAAGAAGATTTTTAAAGTTTTTTTCATTTCGTTGCCATGGAAACCAGAATTATGCATGGATCCCAAAAATTTGAAGGAATTCTGGTGAGGTCCATGTGGGGATGCTTCCTGTGAAGTTTCATCCCAATTGACCCACTGGTTACTGAGGAGAAAAAGTTGACGGACGACAGACGATGGACGACGGACAAAAGGCCATCACAATAACTCACCCTGAGCACTTCGTGCACAGGTGAGCAAAAAATAGCCCATTCGATGCATTGATATCTTACCTTTATTAATCCGGTGAAAATTTGGTATGTTCCCAGTTGAATTATATCCTTAAAATGCACTTCAATTTACAAACCCAAACCTCCATTATGATTTGAGCCGCCATTGATGTTTACAATTTTTGTTTTGAAATTTAAATAAGCACCCACTAAAAAATCAAGTCAATCCGTCGTATGTTTACACTAACTTATGTATCTTCAATGCAAAACGTATTGTGTTAACTTTATATCCAATCAAATTATCCATAAATCATGCGTGATCTCGGTGACATATGACAAGCCAATCAACTGCTCTTGACCGCGTGTTACCAAAAGCGTATCAGTGCTAATTAGCAGATTAAAAGTAGTGATTGGTCGGTACGGGAAATTGATTGGGTTTTATGACCTTTAATTGGTGTCCAATAAACAACAGAAGAACATGTGCCATTTTCGATTAAACTGTGAATAACTCCTTTTGACACATCATTTCTCTTTGATGTCATACAGATTGTACTGTTGTATGTAATCCCTGATGAAATATATGAACACTTGCGAAGGTGAACTGGCCGCCGTGACATGATCGACAATTGTTTAAAACGGCACTATATCTAATCAATCATATGATTTTGCACACACATATTTGCCGATATGGTTTCAAAATCATCTGTTGCAGATCTGCATGTGGGAAGGGGTCAATTATCCATTACGTTTTATCTGCAGTTTTTTCCGTCTTATTTCAATTATGAGATCTATTATATTTAACCCACCAATTAAATTGGATTAATCCAAATATAAAACAAGTCTTACGATGATTTGGTAAATGATGCATGTTGGAAAGGGTTAATTGACCATTATGTTTTATGTGCACTTTTTCCCCCCGTTTTATTTCAATTATCCACCAATTTAATTAGATTAATCCAAACATAAAACATTCTGATGAAATTTATTTCACATTTGTTTACAAAAAGAGCGGAACATTTTTCTTTGTCCCAAAATTGCTGTGCAAAGTTGTAAACAACCCACTGCGGAATTTTGCTGACTTAATGTGAGTAAATTTGCGCGTGCTATGACGTAACATAACTCATTGGCTGTCCTAGATTTTGGTTTATTTATGTGCAGTTCATTTATAGGGGATTATTATTTGGATTATATAACAGATTTTCTTGCAGGTTTGAGAGATTATTTTAAAATATTTTCTTTAATTCACTGTACTTACTGAACTATTTCAGCTAGGTAAAAATGAAAAACATGGCTATTTAGTAAATTTTATCTGTAGTATTTCATATTCTTACATTAAACCAGTGCAATGCATAGAAATTAAACATTTGTTAGGATTTATTACTCAGGTATCAACATTGTAAAATTTCCCCAATACCTCTGTGCGCTCAGTGCAGTAAAACTGATAAGCCAATATGCACTGCAGGGCGTTTATTGGCCATTGTTCTGTGAAGTAATGGGTTAAATTAACTGACTGGAGTAAACATGATCTTTCATTGAATTGATCCCCCGCCAAAAAGGGAATTTGTAAGAGAACAATTTAAAAAGAAAATTGTATGCCAGTTGATGACTATGAATGTTCTGATGAACATTGATAAAGATTGGATAAGAAATGTGGCCTTTCGTGTTCATTAAGGTTTATATTAATTTTGTTCTATTGACCTGCTTTTTTAACAAAATATGATCTAGCTACAACCTTGACTAACTTAAACGAGTTAATGAGTTCTTTCTCACATTTTACCAAGTGACCTAGGTATGACCAAATTCCACACAAATTTTTCTTTTAACTTAACCAAGTGACCTTTATTTGATGGAGATGCATGATCTAGTGACCTTTTTTGAAAATTGAATGCAAGATGTGGCCAATTAACAATTAGGATTATAAATAATTTTAAGTGAGATTAGTTTAAACTTATTTATTTTACATTGATTGCGAAACAAGCTTTTAGCTTATATTTATCACACTTGACACAAATGAAGAAAAGAGCAAACTGCGATAATATATTGCTTCAAAGAAAAATGCCAAATTTTTGTTAACAAAGTCAGTGGTGGAGTTCCCTAATGAATTCAAATTCAACACTTTTCAAAGGTGTATTTGTCTCCCAACAGGCATTTTGGTTGTTCCCTGCAAATTTCTTTTTACATAAATGAAAATAAACTGTTCAGCAGATAAGGCATTTTAAGGACTATCTTTGTAAACTTGAGGGACTTTTTCAAAATTTTAATTACGGTATTATTGAAAATATAATTATTAGGAGAAAAGGAGAAATTGCAATTAAACCAAACAGTGTCTAATGTCTTTATCATGGGAAGGGTTACGGGTTTATAATTGGATGCAAAAAACAAAAAATTGTCTCTTTTGCGGTGTTATAGATTTGAAGTTTGGACTTGAGGTTTCAGAAATCTTGGGATAATTCCTTAATGAAAGTTCTGCCCAACTTTCATGCAACAATGAAATTATTAGCTATGCTCCTGGAATATAAACCTCACCATATTTAGGACAAATCTTGATGATGTTATTTACAAAGATTATTATATAGTTAAATGTATCATAATATATGGTAGTGGCTTTTTCAAAGCCTTTTAGATGTAAAAGCTGACAGTGCCATCCAGATCAGCTTGAAGAACTTGAACATATATGCAGGGTAACATGGTAGCATTTATCCAACTACTTTTTATATAATAGTCATACCTTGAGAAAGCTCTGTGTGTCTGCAGATTCTTTCTTCACCAGATCCACAAACAGAATTGTACAAAAGAACTCATGATCTTTATATAAAGGGTATGTAGTAAAAGCACCTGAAATAAATAAGAAGTCAGTTTTTATTGAGCCGGAATCATTTCAAGTATGTTGGAGGGACACCCAAGAAACATTTGTTCCAAATCAATTTAAATTCAGACAAGCACATTTATACAAGAAGCTTTTTTATTTTTTTACTTTACACATATACATGTATAAGGAAAACAAGCTCTGAACAAGCTTAGTAAATTACCGTTTTTAATGTAACAGTGACCTTGACCCTAGGAGCCAAACAAGAGGGCCAAGATGGCCCTAAATCAATCACCTGAATGAAAGTAAATTAGTAGCAAATATTTAACTGCAAATATCTAGGGATATTTTATTAGGAGTGCAAATGAAATTGAAAGGAGTGGACACTGTTAAAGAAAATAGCTTATCAGTAAAGACCATTTGTATCTTGAAATCTATCAAGAACTTTAAAGGAGACATGTAAAAGAAAAAGAAACAAGAGCGCCAAATGTCACAAAATATGCCCGTCCTGTTTTTTTGAGACCAAGTATAAAGAGTTTCCATATTTCTGCCCCGATGTTTTAAAAGTTGCCGTCTGTGGGAAGGAGTAAAAAGTTATTCGAATAAATAGCCGTACTTTAGTATTATTGCTCCAGCCGAATTCTGGTAGCTCAGTTGGTCCAGGGTTTGAGATTAAAGCCAACATCGGCCAATATTATTCACGTCATTTGACAAAATAATAATGAAACACGTCATATTTTACCACCAATGGAGTTACGATTTATGTGGAAAATCAGCCAGTTTCTTGGTAATACTTTAGGTTGAGTACTGGTGTCAGGAAAAGTATGGGCATGTGAACTGGTCATCGATATATGACTTGAGTTTTGTGGTTGACAATGGCTTTTAATACGTACCAATCACACATTTAAGTATTATTAACACTTTGATTGATATAGTCTTGTGTAATTAATATTATAACGACAGCAGGTAAGATAATAAACCCATTAGCACGAAAAATGCATAATTTACCAACTGAGTGCACTTTTAACCTATCTATGCAAGTTACTTAAAATATGTGATCTCTATTAATTTGAACACCTTCATACTTTTGACGCATCTGCAGCAGACGACTTTTGTAAATATTGTAGCAAGAAACTAAGCAATAGCTAAATTTTGCCACAATATTTTCAAATCCATTCAATAATTATTCTTTCAGTTATTCAGATGTGTTATAGTTTTGTCGTCTGCTGCAGTTGTGTTGTATATAGGAAAGGATTAATTAGTTGGCGGCGCACATACGACCAAACAGGGGGTAATATATATTGCGTAGCATTACGTAATCATTTCCTGTCATGTTGAATTCTTTATGGTTTTGCCTATATGTATGATCAAAGTATTGCATAAGAGTTTCACTTATAACAATTGTCCTTTTTCATTAACTACCCTTTTTCTTCGTGGTTTAAAAAGAAAAAAATACAAATAACGCTATCAAGTTATCTTAGTTCAATCCCTTTCAAAACAAAATTATTCTAACAATTAGAAATCATCATTATACAATCCTATTTCAGTCAAATAGCTCCAGTTTTTGTTCCATGAAACAATTGTGTGTATGTGCGTATATTTCTGTCATTTAATTTCAGACAATCAAACATCAAATTGAAAAGTTCCTCTGGATAAGAAAGGGTTTGTGTGAATGCTAACGAGATTTTTTCATATTTTGTTATATTTAAATTTATAGGAAAAAATATTTCAATTTGATTCATTTACATTGTTGTTTCAGTATACGTGTGCATGAATGTTTATATAGTTGCATGAGTAAAATTTTGTTATTTTGTGCCTTTCAATGTTCTAGAAGGAATTAAAATCTTTGAAAATTTTAAAACAGCGCCGCCAAAGGAACATTCCTGTGAAGTTTGGATGAAATTGGTCCTATAGTTTAAGAGGAGATAATGTTTAAAGCTAAAAGTTAACGACGGACGGACAGAGAAACAAGAGGACCATGATGGTCCTATATCGCTCACCTGATTTAATCAAACTTAAAAAAAATTCAGTGTTCTTTCCCCTATATGAGTCTATGAAAAACAAGTGACCCTTAGGGAGGGGTCATTTTTGACCCCAGGACTATAATTTGAACAATCCTGGTAGAGTTCCACTAGATGATGCTACATACTAAATATCTTTTAGACAAGAAGATTTTTAAAAAGAAATTCCCTATCAATGTAAAACAAGTGACCTCCGGGGACGGGTCATTTTTTATCCCATGGCTATAATTGGAACATAGTTGGTAGAGGTCCACTAGATGATGCTACATACCAAATATCAAAGGCCAGGGCCCTCTACTTTTAGACAAGAAGATTTTTTAAGTTTTGTCTCTATATGAATCTATGTAAAACAATTGACCTGAATGTTTGAAGTTTTTCCCCTAAATGAGTCTATGGAGAACAAGTGACCCCCGGGGAGGGGTAATTTTTGACCCCAGGGCTATAATTTGAACAATCTTGGTAGAGGTCCACAATGATGCTTCATACCAAATATCAAAGGCTTTGGCCTTCTATTTTTAGACAAGAAGATTTTTAAAGTTTTTTCCGTATATGAGTCTATGAAAAAAACAATTGACCCCCGGAGAGGGGTCATTTTTGACCCCAGGGCTATAATTTTAATAAGCTTGGTAGAGGTCCACTAGATGATGCTACATACCAAATATCTTTTAGACAAGAAGACTTTTTAAGTTTTGTCCTTATATGAGTCTATGTAAAACAAGTAACCCCCGGGGAGGGGTTATCTTTAGCCTAGGGCTATAATTTGAACAATATTGATAGAGGTCCACTAGATGATGCGACATACCAAATATCAAAGTCCTGGGCCTCCTACTTTTAGACAAGAACATTTTTTAAGTTTTGTCTCTATATGAATCTATGTAAAACAATTGACCTGAATGTTTGAAGTTTTTCCCCTAAATGAGTCTATGGAGAACAAGTGACCCCCGGGGAGGGGTAATTTTTGACCCCAGGGCTATAATTTGAACAATCTTGGTAGAGGTCCACAATGATGCTTCATACCAAATATCAAAGGCTTTGGCCTTCTATTTTTAGACAAGAAGATTTTTAAAGTTTTTTCCGTATATGAGTCTATGAAAAAAACAATTGACCCCCGGAGAGGGGTCATTTTTGACCCCAGGGCTATAATTTTAATAAGCTTGGTAGAGGTCCACTAGATGATGCTACATACCAAATATCTTTTAGACAAGAAGACTTTTTAAGTTTTGTCCTTATATGAGTCTATGTAAAACAAGTAACCCCCGGGGAGGGGTTATCTTTAGCCTAGGGCTATAATTTGAACAATATTGATAGAGGTCCACTAGATGATGCGACATACCAAATATCAAAGTCCTGGGCCTCCTACTTTTAGACAAGAACATTTTTTAAGTTTTGTCTCTATATGAATCTATGTAAAACAATTGACCTGAGGGGAGGGGTCATTTTGACCCCATGGCTATAATTTGAACAATCTTGGTAGAGGTCCACTAGATGATGCTACATACCCAATATCAAAGTCCAGGGCCCTCTACTTTTAGACAAGAAGATTTTTTTAATTTTTTCCCGTATATGAGTCTATGTAAAACAAGTGACCCCCGGGATGGGATCATTTTTTAACCCAGGGCTAAAAATTGAGCGATCACAAAAGCTTTGTGCATAGGCGAGCTAAAAACAGGCCACACTCAGCATCTTTAGCATAATGTGATTGATTGATTAATTTGGGTTTAATGCAGTTTTCAAAAGAAATTCAGTCAAAACAAGGCGACAAGTTCACTTACTCATGCGATTCCTGGTTTTCCCACACCAGTCCAGTAACATACAATGTGAAGGAGGGTATTATTGAACAAGTTTTCCAATTTTCGAAGACAAAGGTTTGATAGTTTCCATGCGAGTGACCTAAATGCAAAAGTTAACCAACAACGCCAATTCTCAAAATTGTGAAGAAGGATATTAGATGAACAGGTTGTCTAAGTTTTAAAGTTTCCATGTAAGTGACCTAAACGCAAAAGTTAACCAACGCCGCCGCTGATAAAGTGACGACAATAGATCGTCTTTTTTCCCTCAAAGAATCAGACAAGCTAAAAATGTTCATAGATGGTCTTTCAAGGACCACATGCGTAAAATTATTTTTAAATCAGGTGTGTACTTTTTGACAAGATCTTTAAAAAAAAATTGCACTTTTCCTGATGCTCCGGCAACTAAAGTTCTTCATGGAATTAAACTCAATGAACAAATTTGAAAGGAGACCACCTAAGAAACATTCCGGCGAATTCTAATTGAATTGTGTGAATAGACAGACAGACATATGAAGATGGACAGTAAGTATTCACAATAGCGAATTTTGCGCGAACACTTTGTGCTCAGGTGAGCTATAATTTAAAAAGAAATATAGGATACTTCCACAATATAGCTCACAACGAAAGACTGGTTTTGGGTTTATTTTTATTCAGTGTAAAAAATCAAAACAAAACAATAATTTTTTCGGAATTAGAGTTATGGATCTCGATCAAAGAAAACCCCATTACAAAAAAAGACAGACACCAATACTTATAGTTCATGTGAGCCTAGGGTGAACTCATGCATCCAACGAATAAAAATAACATGTTTTAATTGTTGTTGAAAACAAACAAGCCGTAAACACATATAATGTCGGTACAAACAAATACCGTATATATGCACATTGGTTTCTGTCATCAGTTTGTTATCAACAGACTGTTGATCTCGAGATGTCTATTGAGACAACATTCATTTATGGTATCAACAGTAGCAATTGACCCTCATCTATTTAGCATAACTTTACCTTATTTCTAAGACTGAAAATCCAAATTGACCTCTTGTTGTTAAGTACTGCTAATTTGTCAAATTAGCCCCTCACTTTCTGAAGAATTAAATATCATATTACCACAATAGAAAAGGAATATTTATCTGCAAACAGCAAATTATGCCAACCATATAATAAATCACAATAACTCATTCTGCAGTCAGGTAAGCTAATACAAGACAATAATTTAGACAATCTTTCAACATGCTCAAGGTAAAAATATGGCTTCAACAGTGTTAACAAGACGAAATTTTCCTTCAATTTTGACCAGTGACTTATTTTTGGACCGGACATGATTTTTCTTTCAAGTACAAACAGGACAAATAGTAAAACATATGAGCCCCGCCCGCCTCTGTTGGCCAAGTTTTTCAACATATCGCAATACATTGATTAATCTTGGTAGAGGGTGAACCGAGGAACATTTGTACCAAAATTATCTGTAAATCGGGCCAGTACAAGAAGAGTTTTAAAGTTTTTACAATGCTCATATAAGGAAAACAAGCTTTGCCCCCTGGCAGCCATGTTTTTCAACAGATAGAAATAATTTGAACTACCTTGTTAGAGGGTCCCCCAAGGAACATTTGTGCCAAATTATTTTTTAATCAGACCAGTTCTTTTAAATTTTGGCAATTTTCTCTTTTTCTGATGCCGCAGCATCCAGAGTTCTACATGGAATTTAATTTATTGAACAACTTTGAAAGAGGTCCGGACGCTTAAGGAACACTTGTGTAAAATTATTTTGAAAGAAGTCCACTGGTTTAGGAGCCAAGCCCCGGTAGCTCACTCGGTAGGTTGTGAATTCGAACCCCAGCTTGGCCAACGTTCTTTTGCGACGTTTGACACAAGCCACTGTGACAAGCTTCATTTGTCTTTCACCTATGGGCTAAAAGTCTATGTGGAAAAGCAGCCAGTTGCTTGGAAAGTATGTTGTGTGGAGTACTGGTGTGAGAAAACCAGGCAACATATAAGTAGGTGAACTAGCTGCCGTGATGACTGAAAAATTGTTGAAATTGGCATTAAACCCAAATCAATCAATCAATCAACCATTGGCATAGGAGAAGTCATTTGTAGGAAAAAGTGAACACACAAGACAGACGAAAAGTAATCCCAATAGCTTACCTCGCACTTCGTGCTCAGGTGAGCTAAAAAGGAATTTCTCCTTTTGCTACAATTTTTGTTCCATCACTGTTAAATAGTTATATTTTCTATATCTTTCCATACACATTTTTAAATTCATCTACTGCAGATATTTTATAAGTGGGAAAGGAAGACCTACCCATAAATCCTACAGGACTTTTACCAGTATAGTTTTGTGTTAAAAACTGTATGTAACCTTTCACTCATACATCTATCTTGTGAAATAATTCACAAACATGTTTCAAACAACATTATTACCTTTTTTTTCATGAGGAGGTCACCAGCATGCACCCATCACAAACAACAACCTGAAGTGTTTAGACTATTGAAATTAATACTGTGAACCAGATGTAATGGGACCGATCATTAATTAAGTCTGGAAAATAAGAGCCAATTACACTAATAGACTGAATGCATTATAAAATTTAATAAATAGAGGATATTACATGAGTGGTCATTCAATACGAAATTTTATTAAACGGGTTTTTTAAAATTGATAAATAATTTTTAATAATTTTAGAAAACGAGTTTTATAAAATTTTGTATTGAATGACCACAAACGTTATATTCTATTGATATCATAAATTCCAATTCGAGGATTATTAGCGCAAAATATATATAACGTCGTTATATTTATATAGTGTGGTCATTTTCAATGCTTTTCATTATGACGTTACGTAGCGTTGTTATTACACTAGTTATATACCGAAAAATATAAATTGACGTTATTTCATGCTGGCGATGTCATTTATGATATAAAACAAGATATTACAATTAACAATCAATCTGCCTTGATATCATCGTAAGTAAATTTAAAATTAAATTTGGGCTGAATGTTGTTGATCAATAACCTGTCCTGTTTGAATAAAACAATATATATTATGTGAGACAGTGAGTTAAACTGTTAATGTTACGCGATATAGAGATATCACAGAAAAAGGTCAAGCTTTTTTACCGGCCTTACTAAAATGTATGTTACCTAACATTTTGCAAAAGACAGTCCTGAGCTAGACAACAAGGAGAAAATAATCACTTGTCAAATAGAATAAATTGCTTCTCAGTAATAAAAAAAGCTATTCAGTAAAATAACAATCAGAATAAATTACCTCACCAAAGATTCCCCAGCTATTTCATAAAATAAATGATCCCTTTTTTCAAGTCTTACTTGTTTATACCAATTTATTGTTTGGATATGATACTGTAGACTGCTTATTTTGTCTATAAAAAGGAACTTGTAACGACACTCACCATTTTAAATGAGAGATGTTATGGCGACGAGAGAAACATGTTTACCAATTGAATTCTAACATCTAGCTTCTACCTATTCTCATAGGATTAGGAATCTGGCATCGCAGCCATGGCCTAGTGGTAACTGGTAATCATCCAGGATTTAGAACATGGCCTCCCAGGTTCAATCCCCAGTTGTGGCACTGTGGTCATGGTGGAGTTCCCTTAGGGAAGGCACAATGCATAGCCTAGTAGTGAGTACTAGTACTGGTTAATTTATACAGGGATCATGAATAAGTGAAACTTTTGTCATGATATAACTAAAAAAATATTGAAACCATGTAAACTCCAACAAAACAAACCTATGCACATAAAATTAACAAGTAAACTTACTGTTAACTGATTTCTTTCATCCTTCCAAAATTCACGAAATCGGCAGCAGAAAGCCAGAAACCTTCCAAATAATCTAGCCAAAAATGAAGAATCTCTACAAATAAAAGTATAATAATTGATGAGATTTGAAAACAATAGGGCAAAAGGAGAACAAGAGGGCCATGATGGCCCTGGATCGCTCACCTGGTTATATATTTTTTTCCTTTAACCATATAAGCCCCGCCGCCCACAGTTTTCAACCAAGCAGCATGGCTTAAAGGAACATTTCAACAAAATTATTCGAAAATCGGCCTCACACTTTCGGACGAGAAGATTTTTTGAACTTCCACTATAGCCATATATTGCAAAATAACACCGCCCTGTGGCGGCCATGTTTTTCAATAAATCATCATGGTTTGAAGGAATCTAATAGCGGGTCACTTAAGGATCATTTCTACAAAATTATTTGAAAATCAGCCCAACACTTTCTGAGTTGATTTTTTAAGTTTTCACTATAGCCATATAAGGGAAAATAGCCCCGCCCCCTGGCAGATATTTTTTTTAAACAATCAACATGGCTTGAAGGAATCTGATAGTAGGTCACTTAAGGAACAATTCTACTGAATTATTTGAAAATCAGCCGGACACTTTCGGAGGAGAAGAATTTCTAAGTTTTCACTTTAGCCATATTAGGCAAAATAGCCCCGGTCACCTGGCAGCTATGATTTTCAACCATTCAACATGGCTTGAAGGAATATGATACAGGGTCATCCAAGGAACAATTCCTGAAAATTATTTGAAAATCTGCGAACCAGTTTTGGAAAAAAAAAAATTTGAAGTATTTTTTGTTTCGTTGCCTTGGAAACCAGAATTCTGCATGGATCCCAAATATTTGAAGGAATTCTGGTGAGGTCACAAAGAGGATGCTTTCTGTCAAGTTTTATCTTAATTGACCCACTGGTTACTGAGGAGAAGATGTTGACACACGACAGACATCACCTCAAAAAGGCGATCACAACAACTCACCTTGAGCACTTCGTGCTCAGATGAGCTAAAAACTCATACAAGGGATTTGCTACAGATGAGTCAAATAACATCTTCAAGAGAGCAAGAGTCAGAAGTACAGCATAATCTAGGATGACCTAGTAATGTGATACATGAAATGGTGAAATTTCGAAACAGTCCAGTCAATAGAACTAATATTATACATGCATTATTTATTTATTCCTTGTTAAACATTCTGTGGTGTAGTGAAAGAGTGTCCGCCTCGAGTGCAGAAGATCGCACACTGGCAAGGTCATATGCTAGTCTTAACCCTTTTCCTCATATAGGTGTTTTCTGACGCCTCTGCAGCAGACAGCTTTTTAAAAACATGGCAACAAAAGAAGAAATTGTTCAAAACAAGCAATTTCTCCTTTTGTCACCATGTTTTCACCACTATTCAATTATTGTACTTTTATTTAAAGAGATTTTTCCGTATTTTTGCAGTACAGTTTCAAACTCGTTTGCTGTGAATTTGTTGTTTGTGGGAAGGGCTTGGCAATCAGGGTTGCAGGGTTATCATTATAACTTAGCTACTAACTGGCTGGTGTCGGGATAAATGGACCAGTAGTACTGGCAGCTTACCCAAAGCAACCCAATGTACGTGTTCATGTACCGGTGGTGTTGAAACCAAGATGGCGCCTCTATCCAAAATTTTACCAAATTTCAGTAGATTGCCGTAAAATTCATCGACGCGCATGCGCATTGCATTCTGCCAGCTAGAGAGACCAACAGTCTAGTGCACAGAGCAGCACTGACTACCTTTTTTAAAGTATTAAGTTTGACCCAACATTCGAAACCTAATCTCCCTCTCCAAATGCTTAAACTTTAACCACTAAACCACGAAGACTGTACAGGAAGCAATTCATTTCAATATAGGTATTTTATAGCCTTATAGGCTATGGTTCATTCCTTAGATTTTCAACAAGCCTGCAACCTCTAGTAAATGAGAGATGACCCTTAACCCTTTCCAACATACGTGTAGACATGTTATGATGCATCTGCAGCAGAAGTTTTTTGAAAACATTGTGTCAATAGAAGAAATTTCCATTATGAGCATTTCTTTCTTTTTTTCGCAATGTTCCCAACTTTATCAACAATCATACTTTCAATTAATGAGATCTTCCTTAACACATTGCAAAGTAACCGAAAATGTGACCGCTTCGATTGCGTAGTAGTTTGCTTTCAGGACGGGCTGATGAAAAGCTTATCAGCAATACTGGTTTTTTAGTGACTGAAATAAGGAAGAAAGCTGCATAAACATTATCCTATATAAACAATAAATCAAGAGTTTACGGCCAAGTATTTTTTCATGATTTTTACAATTATAATGCAAAACAAGCAATATCTCCTTTTGTCAACATGCTTTCACCATTATTCCATTATTGTACTTTCATTTAAAGAGATTTGTTCATTTTTTTGCGGTACAGGTTAAAAAAAATAACTGTAAAATTGTTGAAAGCAGCGTTAAATATGAATTAATCATTTGAATGTGTCAGGTTGAACCTTTACAGAGTTGGAGAGAGTCGAGTACTTGCCCTGAAAGCTAGAGGTCATGGTTTGAGCCCTGGACTGGCTGCATGTTTTTCTCCCCCTTGTGACATTTGCGCCCAATAAGGACCGTGACAGCATTGCTTGGTCAGTCTTAGTCTTACAGCGATTACACGTATTTACAGTGCAATTAATGACATCCTTGGCACTGGTTTTCCAAATTTCAAGGACGAATTTCCAGTTTTAAAAGCAGGGGTGTATGTCGCGGTCTGAACTTTTAAACAGTTGGAGAGATCACATATAAGCGGCCGGGTTAGCTCAGTCTGTAAAGTGCTTGCCCTGAAAGCGAGAGGTATCGGGTTCGAGCCCCTGGCTGGCTGGATGTTTTCTCTCCTTGTGACAAATGATTCAATAAAGAATATGTTTGTTTGATGGTGTTTTACACAAATGTTATCAGTATTTTAGCTTTATCACCGAGTTGCCTGGGTAATTTAACAGTACTTCAGATATTATTTATCCCGATACTGAACGTAGTATACAACATTGCTACAGTAGTCTAAAGAGGAATGATAAGAGAACACCAAAATGGGAATTTTTTTTTTTTCATACAATAATTTAATTGGTGAAATTTTAATGCAAGATTTAAATCTATTTAACACTTAAACGGATCACCCAGTGTAACCAATACTTGTTCATAGTCATACTTGATTATTAAGAAAACGATAATCATGAATAGGAGTCGCAGTCCGAAACGATTCATATCCGAAGTATATGGTCACTTCTTCAGGTTCAGCTGAATTCAAAATGTTAGTTGTTTCAAACAAGGAGCCTTAACCGGATCCCAAAAATGAATATTCAGTTGAACAAAATCTCCACAAAGCCAATGACGCAGAAGATTCAATCTTTTTGCTAGAAAATTCAAAATCTAACCGCTTAAGAATAAGAGATAATAATTTGATCTTACGTCGCCGTTAGTTCATTGGTCTGTTTTACGTAAACGGTGGACACGTTTGTTCCTCAATCCAGTCAATTGTGATACCGAGCCTTAGAAAACATTAACCCGTCGCATAATTAATGATTACTGCAATACAATGAAGCAACCCAATGTACGCCTTCATGGACCGGTGGTATTGAAAGCAAGATGGCGCAACAATCCGAAATTTCCGTCGATTGCCGTAAAATTCTTCGGCGCGCATGCGCATTTCAATCTGCCAAGCTGAGACCATTCATCTACTGAAACATCATACACATGATTTAATCATTTATTTGTGTTTCACAACGCATTATTGCATAAAATCTATGTTTTACGCCCGCTTAAGGGATACAGAAACATTGCAAAAACCGGGCGTAAACGGCGAGAAAACGTGTATAAACAAAGCGATTCTCGCGCGTACGTGCCGTTTCAGACCGGTTAGATGTTTTACATATGCATTACCCGGGCACCGTTAGTAAACAAAACATGGACGCTCCATCTCCCCTAGAATAGGAGCAATTGTTGGGTTAACAATAACATCAGCTTCTTTAACTCGATAATCGGTAACATGCAATAGACTCACAGTTAAAGAGCATAAAATAATCCAAAACCATTTATTTAATTCGACCCGTGTCGAGTCAGCGATGGCAACCTTGATGTAGGCCCGGTTCGTGGATATGTAAAACATTACTTGTTTACTTTATGACGTCACATGTGTTTATGACGTCACACGCGTTATCGGGTCATGTTCATCGGCGGTTATCGTACAACTGAACGTTACAGCGGACTGTATGTTGGATGTTTGCTCTTATTTTATGCAATAATAGCGAATATACACATTTTCTCGGGCGTGAACATCTGCGGACGCACTTAAAATGTGTTTATGCCCTCGTGCTTCGCACTCGGGCATAAACAGATTTTGCGGGCGTCCACAGATGTTCACGCCCTCGAAAATGTGTATTATCCCTATATAGGTGAATAGTTTTAAATGCATTGCTTTTGAATTCATTTTAAATCCCAACATTTTGAAAGAGTTTATTGCAGCGGTGTTAAATAACAATTGCACCACTGATATTGGCAATTTATAAGACAAAAACTATTATATTTTTCTTATAAAAAAAAAATTATCTGCCCAAAGCGGGAATCGAACTCTAGTCTCCCTCTTCACGGCAGAACATGCTAACCGCTACGTTACGCGGCCACTTCTATTCGGAGGAATTTATTTATAATATAATTATAAACCGATACACGAGTTAGCGAATTATTTAGTATTGAAGCTTTTTATCTTGATAAAAAACAAATGTCATTTAAATCATTTGTTTTATAACTGGGACTTGACTATCTTATTCCGTCTGCTGGGGTTGTTCAGGTTAACTTTGGATGAGAATTTGATGTATTTAAGCAGGAATCTAAAATGAAATACTCTAGTACTTAGATTCCTGATTAACGTTACCGCTGAAAATACATTTTATTCGAAAGGATTTTTGGAAATTCTGACGCCTAGGCTCACTTGCACATTTACCGTATATGTTATATGTTGTCAACTTTTTATTTTATTATCATTTAAATAATTGGAATGTTTGAGTATATATGTTATCATTGGGACTCGATTATCTGAATTTGTTTTTGAGTCGGAATCGAAAAGTTGCCTTTACTCCATTCGATTTACAATATTTAGAAATTACCAATGAACTTTACGCGCGATCAAGTATGTTGAAAGCGTAGAAATACATTTTAATTATTAATCATGTAATTCATATATTTTAACATAAAATAAAATTTCTTTCGAGTTTTGTCTTTTGGGTTAGTGATGTCGAATCAAATCAATTTTCGGCTTCATATGTCAACAAGTTACCGCATTCTGATTTTTTAGACAGGAAATATTGGCGGTACGAGGTGACCAACATGGGTATTAGCTGGCAACAGTCATTTCATTTTTAACAAAATATTCCACAAATATTCCACTTTCATTGACATTATGTACGATCTGCAACCACCAATACATCTATATGAAGTCGAGATGGTGTTCTCTCTCTCTCTCTCTCTTTCACTCTCTCTCTGACTCCACAGACAGAGATATAGAGGATATTACATGAGTGGTCATTCAATACGACATTTTATTAAACGAGTTTTCTAAAATTGATAAAAACGAGCCTTGAATGTTAGATTATATTTATATCATAAATTCCAATTCGACGATTATTAGCGCAAAATATATATAACGTCGCTATAAAGCGCGGTCATTTTCAATGCTTTTCATTATGACGTTACATAGCATTGTTATTACTCTAGTTGAATAAGCAATTTATTCAATGGCTTTATTACACTCCCGGCGACGTCATTTATGATATATGTTTTTGTATTCTATCACATTTATCAGAAAAGTTTTTTCTTACAGATCTTCCAGACAGTCAGATGTTGTCATCGTACATATGAACCATTGACATCACAGATGCGAACTTATCTGCAATAAAGATTTCAATATATGTTAGCGGATACAAACGCTATTATTTGCAGTTAGTTATAATAGCGACAAGTATGTCTTGAACATTATTTGTCTTAATTTGAAACATCCACAGAGACAAATAACAGTATCAAACCAAAGTGCTTCGGTGCGCAATCTAATTGGGTAGATATAAGACTAAATTAAGCTGTCTGCATTAGACGAGTAATCCGAACTGGTTTATGTATATGATTTTATCATTGGTTTAATTACATACTAAAGTATAAATGACAAACAAAGCTGATACTACTTAAATAAATTTTATATAAAACGGAGATAAACTCTGAGTTATTTATGGCTCCCATTCGAATTAGAGAAAACATTAGCAACCGTTGTGGCAAAAGGAGAAAGATATGTATAAACATGAGAAATGTCGGTTTACGCAAAGTCGTCTTGTTAAGTCTGTATCAGCAAAGGAGTTATTAGTTGTCGAAGCTGTAGGTACGGCCAATGATCTTATGTGCCTGCAATCTTAAACACACTTGGCATGCCTCGCCCTCAGAAAGCGTCTATATGTGGAATAGGGTTAAATAGGGCAACTGTAATGATAACACTTAAGTTGGTTTAACTAGAACAATTCTGCAGCAACGACTTAGAAAACATACGTACATGTATATGAAAACATGTTTAAAATGTCTAGTAAATTAAATACACGTATAGATACTGAATAAAGTTGAAAACATTGTGTAAAAGGAAAAGATCTCATCATGAACAATTTCTGTACAGAAATCAGACAGTATATCGGAAATGGTTATAAGGTGGTTTTAATCTTCTTAATTGTTTGCGACATACTGTTCATCGTCTCGTGTATATAGTACGATAATGCTGTAAAACCCTTTCCCACGTGCAGATGTATTTATAGCATACGACATTTGATGATGTTGTTAAACCTTTTCCGACACGCAGATGTATTTACAGCAGACTACTTTTGAAAACATTCTGATAAAATGGGCTATCAGAACTGCCGCTGTGCTGTTTCCGTGATTGGATTACATCTCTGGCTCGCTTTTCACAATAACCAGTTATATTTAAATTATTAACTAAGCTGACAAAAGATAAATGAATGAAGTATAAATCCAGCAATCTCTCTAACACGTCGAAAACTAGAGATAATGTATGAGTTCCTTTCGAGTTCGACTTATTAAAAGTTCCCTATATTGTGTGCCTTCCGAGTTCGATTTATTGACAATTCCCTGTACTGTGTCCCTTTCGAATTCATGTTATCGGTAGTCCTCTATATTGTGTCCCTTTCGATTTCAAGTTATTGACATTCCTCTATAGTGTGTCCCTTTCGAATTCACGTTATCGGTAGTCATCTATAGTGTGTCCCATTCGAATTCATGTTATTGGTAGTCCTCTATAGTGTGTCCCTTTCGATTTCAAGTTATTGAAATTCCTCTATATTGTGTCCCTTTCGAATTCGAGTTTCGAAAGGTCCCTATATTGTGTCTTTTTAGAGTTCAAGTCATCAACAGTCCTCTATACTGTTTTCATTTCCAAATCGAGCTATCGAATATTACATATAGTGTGTCCTTTTCAAATTCAAGTTATCAACAGTTACCTTTATTGTGTCCCTATCGAAGTCAGGTTATCCACAGTTCCCTATATAGTGTCCCTTTCAAGTACATGTTATCAGCAGTCCTTTAAAGTTTATATTGTGTCCCTTTCAATTTCATGTTATTGACATTTCTCTATTGTGTGTCTCTTTCGAATTCGAGTTTTCGATAGTTCCCTATATTGTGTCTTTTTAGAGTTCAAGTTATCGACAGTCCTCTATATTGTGTCCTTTTCGAAATCGAGCTATCGACAATTCCCTATATTGTGTCCCTTTCGAGTTCGATTTATCGAGAGTCTTCTATAGTGTATGCCTTTCGATCTCAGGTTATTGATAGTTCCCTCTATTAGCATAAAAGCACTATAACAAGCGGTCTTATTCAGCATCTTCTTCGGGTTCACTTTCACTAGTGACGTCACCATCACATGATGAGTCGCTTTCTGACTCATCGTTCTCTTCAAATACGGAATCGTCTGCTGCCATGTCTATGACGTCATCACGCTCTTCATCGGCAACAATTTCAACAATTTCCCCGAATAAATCCCTTCTTAAATTCACGATATTATGGGCTTTTTGGTTTGCGTACTCGTAGAACATGTTCCTGACCCCCTCTACAATAGCCAATCGAAGTCGGAGTTTATAGCGGAAGCAGCGTGCTCCTTGGTCCCTGGCCTTGTGGTAGCGGTATAGTACACATTCCATTTTCCTGTTCAGTATCACGATCTGGTCACATGCTCGTCGGAAATGATGCTGTGTGCGACGTAGAATCATGTGTTTCGCTGTCAAGGCTTTGTTTCGGGCAACTGGTGGCATTTTGAGACGATGTTTGCAGATTCAAACTGAGGTTTTAATTGTAAGTTTAAACACAAGAATGCCTAGAACGTTATGCAGTAGATTGTCCTTCTTTTAGACTTTTAATGGTTTAGTAATTATAAATATTTCATATCACGCCTCTTCAATGATCTACATGTATGTATTCCATTTACATTGAGCTATATATCGAGTCATTCAACGACGTCCGACGTGACAGTGATAATCGAACCACTTGAATAATAAATCCTGTCGGTGATTTTACATCAAATTAGTTTGATATCAAAGTATGTTACTTTATAATGGTTGCTTGGGAAGATTGTTGTATGGAGTACTGGTGTGAGAAAACCAGGAAATGCATGAGTAGGTGAACTGACCGCCGTGATATAACTGAGAACTTGTTAGAAACGGCGTTAAACCCGAATCAATCAATCAATCAATAAAACTTTATAATGGTCATATCATGAACAATACAGCACCTTTCTATCACAGGAACCAAATACTTGTTGTGTACGTGTATTCACCTCATCTGGTCTAGTCAAATGTCACACATTATAAGTTCTTGTAAATTTTTAAAAATCACATTACATAACTTATACATTCAATGGAAACTATTAGCGTGTTATCCGTTATTACTGCCTTCTGACGTACATAAGAACCTCTTTGTACACTGTTTACACTAATATCTCGTTTTATAAACCACCTGTTTTATCTAGAATAATGATAAAGTTCTATATCTCCTACAGAGTAAGGCTGGGAACTGATAGAGTTGTATGTTTAAGGACGATTATATATACATAATCTCACCTCTCACCCTCTCACCCCGGGGCAGTATAAATAAAGCCATAATTGGTAAGAGAGGACATCGTATGATTGGTTCGCTGAAACGTCCGCAATTTAGGTATCGACTTGTTTACATTGTAATTAGAGCTGGCCGCAGGATTAATTACGTGGGTCTTCAATAATAGGTTTTCGATTGAGGTGATTAAAAAACATGTGAAATAACTATGATGATTTCAAGAGATAACAGTTATGCATTTTGATATGTTTTCTCATTCAATCATCTGATATTTCTATATTCATATACACGTTAACCGCATATTTATATCATATTTGTAATCGAAAGTTAAATTATTACTGTAGTTTTATCCCAGAATTATGATTATATTATTAATATTTTAGGAAACTTTTTGAACAGTTTTAAAACTTTGACTTTACTATCTATAATCTGGAGTTCGGCAACTTTAAATCTTGATTCCTGTTCGTATGCGTATGAATTGATCTGACCAAAACAGTCTCTGACATTTTTACAAGACAATATTTAAGGATTTAATATCATCTCCGTAGTATTCATAATACCCATAAAATACTAACTAGACCCTTTTAGATTAAAAAAAAATGTAAAACTAGTATTACATTAAAAATACCAATGATAAATAAACTAATGTATCAATTATATTATTTATTTAAACAAACCGTAGCGTAGTTGATCTAATATTACACAATACATATTTAAAATACCAGATGATTGAATGAGAAAACATTTCAAAATGCATAATTGTTATCTCTTTGTAATCATAATATCTATTTCACAGTTTTTTAATCACCTCAATCGAAAACCTATTATTGAAGACCCACGTAATTAATCCTGCGGCCAGCTCTAATTACACTTTAAACCTAAATTGCGGACGTGTCATCGAACCAAACGTAGGATGTCCTCTTCTGCAAATTATGGCTTTATTTATACTGCCCCGGGGGTGAGAGGTGAGATTATGTATATATAATCGTGCTTAAACATACAACTCTATCAGTTCTCAGTCATACTCTGTAGGAGATATAGAAACCTATCATTATTCTAGTAAAAAGGTGGTTTATAAAACTAAATATTAATGGTAACATTAAGAAGTTTCAGTATACAAAGAGGTTCTAATGTATGCCAGAATGCAATACTAACGGATAAAACGCTAAACGTTTCCAGTGAATGTCTACGTTCTGTTCTGTGATTTTGAAAACTTTACTACACACGAACTTATAATGTGTGACATTTGACTAGACCAGATGATGTGAATACACGTACACAACAAGTATTTGGTTCCTGTGATAGAAAGGTGCTGAATTGTTCATCATATAACCATTATAAAGTAACATACTTTCATATCAAACTAATTCTATGTAAGATCATCATCATCCACGCGAATATTATCTATTTTACGACAAACGTTGTTGAATGTTTGGATATATAGCTGAATGTAAATGTAAATGGAATACATACATGTAGATCATTGAAGAGACGTGATATGTAAGTGTTTATTAAAAGTCTAAAAGAAAGACAATCTACTGCATAACGTTCTAGGCATTCTTGTGTTTAAACTTACAATTAAAACCTCAGTTTGAATCTGCAAACATCGTCTCAAAATGCCACCAGTTGCCCGAAACAAAGCCTTGACAGCCAAACAGATGATTCTACGTCGCACACAGCATCATTTCCGACGAGCATGTGACCAGATCGTGATACTGAACAGGAAAATGGAATGTGTACTATACCGTTACCACAAGGCCAGGGACCAAGGAGCACGCTGCTTCCGCTATAAACTCCGACTTCGATTGGCTGTTGTAGAGGGGGTCAGGAACATGTTCTACAAGTACGCAAACCGAAAAGCCCATGATATCGTGAATTTAAGAAGGGATTTATTCGGGGAAATTGTTGAAATTTTTGGCGATGAAGAACGTGATGACGTCATAGACATGGAGGCAGACAATTCCGGATTGGAAGATGACTATGATTCAGAAAACGACGCATCAACTGATGGTGACGTCACAAGTGAAAGTGATCTCGAAGAAGACGCAGAAGAGGACCCAATGTTATAGTGCTTTAAAATAAAGTATAGAGGAATGTCAATAACTTGAACTCGAAACGGACACACTATAGAGAACCGTTGATAAATCGAACTCGAAAGGCAGATAATAAAAGGAACTGCCGATGTCCCGAATTCGAAGGGGACACACTATAGAGGACTGTCGATACGTAGAACTTGAAAGGGACAAAATTTACAAGAATTTCAATAACTCGAACTTGAAATGGACTAAATATAGAAGAATGCATACACTTATGCTTATTTAGTGGTTGAACTACGATCTACGACCAAGACTTACCAATACTCTTATCAGTTTTGGATGGTTGAGCTACGATCTACGACCCAGATCAACTCATTTTCTATGAGTTTTGAATGGTTGATCTACGATCTACGACCAAAATAAACCAATTTGTTATGTGTTTTGCGTTGTTCAGCTACGATTTACGACCCAGGTCAACCAATTATGTATGCTTATTCAGCGGTTGAACTATGATCTAAAACCAAGACCAACCAATACCTTTATCAGTTTTGGATGGTTGAGCTACAATTTACAACCCAGATCAACCAATTCTCTATGAGTTTTGAACGATTGAGCTACAATATACGAACCAGATAAACCAATTCGCTATGTATTTTGATTGTGTTTAAAGATTGTTGCCAAATATCATATGATTTCCGTTACATTAAATTACGCTAAATTAAGGTTTATAGCAACCGAATTTAAACAAAAAAGACATTGTTTATATTCAATTCAATTCAAAATTCTAATTTAAAAAATTCAAAACAAATTGTAAAGAAAGGACTCCAGTCCATAATTCAGTTTACAATATACAAAATATAATAACATCAAATATTTGAGTTGCGTTTTCTTATATAAATATAATTTAAGATTATTCATAATCTTTGAGTTTCATAATTTCATTTACGAAGAAAGCTTTGTTTTGTATTTTGTCATCTTTTAAACTTTGCATAAGAATTACACAATTCTGGAAATCCTGTCTTCCATTATACCATGCATAAATATATAATTGTCTTTCATGTCTGTATTTAAAACATTTAAAGAATACACGAACTTCGTCATCTACAATTCTTATATCAAAATTGTCAAAAAAATATCGACATACATGTATTCGAGCTCCTCTCGGAATTCCCAAATGCCGACCAGTCTCAATAACAAATTTATGACTAGAACATCGAAACCTCGATAAAGAGTTTCTTATATAAAACGATAAATTCATACATAAGTATTTTTCTAGGTTTAACAGAAATTTAAAATGTTTATATGTGTCACATCGAGGTGAATTTCTAACATTTTCGAACCAGTCCTGTGTTTTACAATCAATCAATCTTTGCTTAAAACACAGTGAAAATGACTTAACCCTTTCCCTCATACGACAATTCTGCAGCAGACGACTTTGAACGTTTTTTGTCAAAACACAGAAAATCTCCATAATTGAATGGATAACCTATGACAAAAAGTGGAAAACATTGTGTTAAAAGGAGAAATTGCACGTTTTGTGCAATTTCTTTTTTTTTTACTATGTTTTCAAAAAGCCGTCTGCTGCAGAGGCGTCAGAAAGTGTCTATATGAGGGAAAGGGTTAACATTTCAAACTTCTTGACTTAACCAAACAAAGCCAAAGCCGTATAGGTATCGTACATTTTTTACAGATGTCGCCCAATTATTTCTCCCAATGTCATCATGGATTTGCAGCATTAAATAGCAGTTTCTCGGATACCTTTCATTAGACATACATAGTAGTTTGCACCAGTACTTAATACATTTTACATGATGAACAATACATAAAGGAAGTCTGCCGCATTCTCCTTATGCGACAGAATCATTTACATACTTATTAAACTTCGAGAAAATCATTAAGATAAAATCCACCTTACTGTGGTGTGAATTAAAAACTAAAATTCAATTAACTTTATTGACCGCAATTTACAAATATCAGACTTAACCCATACATACGCATTTTGATGCATCCATAGTTCACGGATTTTAAAAACATTGTATAAATTGGAGATTTTATTCATTAGAAAATTAATGAATGTTTTCCATTCTATTTAATTGTTATTTAATTTAGTTCTACATCCATGATTTAGCTATGGAGATTTTCCATAATTTTGCCTACTTATATGTATATTATTAGTTTTTTGGTTGTTAATTTTTCATCATGGAGATTCTTATGTATATATACTTGTTAACATGGAACGTGTGTCAATAAATAATATTAATTTACAGATGTTTTGGTTTTATCCATATTAAGCTATAAATCGGTTCATCCCCGAAGCGTTAATTGTTTTATTAGCCCGTTCACAGCGAGTGATCAATTATCGGTAAGTAACGGAACCTAACGGAGATAAACGAATGTATTGCTTCAGAGCGCAGCAGCTAGGCTTATCGATATTTGATATTTGATATTTATCTGATGATCAAAAGTCTTGGGTATTATTTACAAAATTGAATTTGAACTTATTCGAGAATATGAGACATTTCCGTTCCATAAATTCCAGCTCCATAACTTAATATAGGCTTAACCAAAGAATCAAATAGTTTGAAATAATCAGTATAGGAAAAGTTTCCAAAATACCTCTGATAGGACTTAAAAGCATAAATTTATTTCCGGGCCCTGTTTTGTTTGTGCCTTTGTCTAGCATAATTTAGGAGTGAATATGAGCCCTATGTATTTATACACTGATGTAATATTTATTGCTGATTCTTCCGTTTCCGGTGGAGACAAGTCGCGATTTTTTGTCGCTGCAATAAATTTTGGATTAAATCATATCTATAGTCGGAATTTATTATTAAAACTGGATATTTTAGATTAAACTATTTCAGTTTTCCTTTAGGAATCATTGGATTATTGAAAATATGGACAAAACGGAATTTATTGGAAAGTTAAATTTTCTTTTGTTCTTTATTTGTTACACGCGTGAGTGAGAACTTTTCACCACGAGCTATGTGTATGTGACAAGCAGTTGGAAGAGGGATACAATCCTTAATTCACATGTTTGTTGACTACAAAAATGAAGCAGTTACTCTCAACTTACACCATTGACGAGGATGTTCGTAGATACATCTTCCCAGTTACACTCAAACACAACCCCCGATAGATGTCGACATTCAAGGTATGGACTCTGGTGATTCCTAGACTTGCGTCAAACAATTGTTTGTGTCATCACACCAGAGAATTGACGTGACAGCAGAAAATGTAGACGTTGTATGAGTATATTCGGCGTCGTGATTCACAGTCACCGCCCGATAATACGCACTGGTCATTGATAGGCAATGTACATCAGTTTTTCAGGACAGCCACAAAGGCAGTGTTTATTTCCCGAATTATCTCGGAGATAGACTCTCGTGAAGATAGATTGGACGGGATACGAAACACTGTATTTGCTGCATGTAAGGATCATTGTGATTACCCTTTCCATAAGGATGTGGATATGAAACGTCGAAAGAGGACTAGGTGAGCAATTTATGAAAAAATAGCAACTGACATATATGGTCTAGTGTCTGCTCTTGGAAATCAGTCCTTTGAAGAACTGAAAGATATTCCCAGCCTCCCTAAGTCATATACTGGCTCTAATTTAAATATAACGGTGGCCGAAGATCAATTGAGCTTCTGTGTCAATGATATTAGACGGCTAAAAACTCAACTGAGTAAATGTCAGGCTGATCTGATATCACTACTGCATGAAAAGGAAAATCTAAAGAAAAACTGGCACTACGACATTACATTTGTAAACAATTACTTATTACATCGTAAGTCAAAAAGGAAACAACTGAGCATCTTAAATGCTTGAAAGATGACGTTCAGCGCATCGAAGACGAAAAATCATCTGGCTTTATTAGCGTAAAGAACTCCGTTAGGTTATTTTCTAATGAATTAAATGTAAATAATGACTCGACTAAGCAAGAGCTACAGCGTGTACATGAGAAAATGTCTAATATTAGTAAAAGGATGGACAAACAGTTTGGCAAAATTGAATCGAGAGTGATAGAAATGAACAATGCGATTCAAATCAAGGATCAAGATCAGCTAGCAAAGACGTCATACCGGGATGTCCTGACAGGGAAAAAACCCAAAACAACAAAACCCACGATCCTCTCGAGAAAATGACTGCGACCGACGATCAACGTAAGTCTAAAAGTTCCGTTACTTTGCCCAAACACGTGTCCTTTGACAATACCCAACTTTAGACAGGAGCATACCCGAGCCAGACCGTTACACACGTGATCTGCCCAGTGTTCACCCATGTGATAAACCATCTGTTAAAAGTAATAAATGCAATATTCCCGTGCATTTTTCCCGTCGTAGAGGTGAGATTCATAAACACAGTGACTTAACCGATAATAATAGATCCGCGTCTACCCAGGATTGTTGTAGTGAAGCCAATATGGATAAGTGTGAAACCGGCGAGGATTCTGAGTTGGATGATGATGACTTTATGGAAAGTGTAGCAAAAAAAAAAAAAAAATTATATCGGAGGTTTTAAAGAGTCTTGGAAAATACCAAAGCTAATTAATTATGTTAAAAACAGGGGCTTGAAGGTCACAATGATTATGGTTTTCCGCCAAAGGTTACGGACAGTCAGTGGTGATAAGATTGATTGTTGAAACGCCAAATTCGAATAAGCTAACCGAACAAGGATTCTGGCCGCGAGGAGTTACACGCAGGCCATGGTTGACTAAGAACGGTTACACAAAGAAATATCAAAGTGATACATGTGACAGTGATGATACTGATTTGAGTTGCGATGTGGCGTATAATAATCTATCAAGGACTAACAACAATAGGTCGAGGTATAATCCCCAGGTGATAAGATTGATTGTTGAAACGTCAAATTCGAATAAGCTAACCGAACAAGGATTCTGGCCGCGGGGAGTTACATACAGGCCATGGTTGACTAAGAACGGTTACACAAAGAAATATCAAAGTGATACATGTGACAGTGATGATACTGATTTGAGTTGCGACGTGGCGTATAATAATCACTCAAGGACTAACAACAATAGGTCGAGGTATACTCCCCATGTTGGTAAAAACCATTGTAGTTATAACCGTCACAACAACTACGGGCAGTCTCGTAGCAGTCGTGAGGATTATAACAGTGAAGACTGCGATCAGTATGGGAATAACGGTGATCACGAATACTCATATCCCCATGAGCATCAAAGTGACAATGCATATTCGAGTAATCATAACAAATATACTACATTATGTGTTATTTCATTTGTCCTATATTACTTTTTCGTTGTTGTGTTCTCATACACTGCTTTATGCCTAATCTACAAATATTTACATGAAACGCTACTGGAGTAATGTCCAGTGCATACTATCTTAGCAATGTTTTAGAAAATGAGTCAATATATATATATGGTATTTCTGAGCATTGGTTGTATCCGTCTGATCTTCAGTTTCTGGGTAGTATACATCCAAAGTTTAATGGATTGGGTGTATGCGATTCAGATCTTCATATTAACAGTTGAACATAAAAGTAGGAAAAGGCGGCATTGCTTTACTATGGAAGAATGAATTAAATCATATTATATCACCATTATGTATTGACTCTGATATGAGTATGGGTATTCAAGTGCAGATATTACGTGAAACCTATATTTATGTTATACAAGTGTATTTACCTAGCTCTTACCATAGTATTGTTGATTGATTTGGGTTTAACGCCGTTTTTAACAATTTCTCAGTCATATTACGGCGGCCAGTTCACCTACTCATGTGTTTCCTGGTGTTTGCACACCAGTACTCCACACAGCTATCTTCCCAAGCAACTGGCTGCTTTTCCACATAGACTTAGCCCATTGGTGGAAGACGAATGACGCATGTCGCAATGACGTTTGTCAAACGTCGGAAAGAAAGTTGGCCGAGCCGGGATTCGAACTCACAACCCCTGGATTGACAGCCCGCGTCGTTACCGACTGAGCTACCGGGACTCGACTACCATTCTATTGTACGTTTTAGGGAACACATGGAGATGCTGCATGATCTAATCAGTCTATACTCTCAATCAGGTAGAGTTATATTAATGGGAGATTTTAATGCCCACTTAAATGGAAATACATTTATTAAACAAATTGATGGGAGGGGTTCGGCGCAGAGCGGATTAACTATTCTCTTCAATTTGTTTAATGTAACTATATCCGCCTTGTGTTCCGGCGCGGACTCGTGCTATGAATCATTTGACAACCGCCATAAGTCTTTGATTGATCACATCATTGTTTCTCAATAACTGTCATGTTATATAAAGTACTGTAAAATACTAGATGATAACAGTATTAACGTTTCTTCACATCGTCCTATAGTTTCTAATATAGAAATTACGTTATATGAGTACATTTCTCAAAGTCCAGTCTTGACCGTTAGCTGGCATAAAGTATCCCATGAACAATTGTATAATTATGAATCTGATCTAAGTCGCTGTTTGACAGTGATTGTAGATAATATACCTATCGATGAAGTACACGGTTTTATTGATAAACTATACCAATGCATTTTTACAAGCATTAATGAAGTATCCGCCTCGCATCTTTCGCACTCCAGTTATCGCCCCTACCTTAAACCTTATTGGTCTGACAGTCTCAAACAATACCATGCGCTTATGAGAATAAAACGCAGCGCTTGGATTGATGCTGGCAGACCAAGAGATACTGATCATGAATCGTATAAGGCATACAAGGATGCTAAACGATGTTTTCGCAAAATGTATAGAAACAGTTCGTTCATGTATCTGCAGCAGATAAAGGAAGACATAGACACTGCCTCTGGCGTAGATAGCCCTTTGTTTTTGGAGGCTTTTTTTCAAAATAAAAATAAAACTGTAAATAATAATGTCTGTAATGAGATTAAATTTATTGGGTTTGTTTTTCACGATCCTGAAAGTATTTGCCATGAGTAGGGTCATCATTTCGCCTCGTTGTACGCTGATACAGAGTGTGATTCTTATGATGACACTCATTTTGAGGATGTTACTGCACGTAGTAATAGTATCAAGGTAGCACATATTGTGGAAAGTGGTGATCCCATTTATCAGGTGGACGTGTTATCAGCATTGTCTACTTATACAGAAAACTACAGTATCAGTTCTCTACAAATCCAGTGTGGGACTACTCTAAACGTAATCCGAATATGCTACGTGCTTGTTTTTCTATCGCCCAAATAATTGCATACACGGCATGCACTGATTTCTCCCATTGCTCACGGTGTGCAAATAGTGATATTAAAACAAGTTTGACTGAGCATATTCTGATTAACTGTTTTAGCTCGACTATTCGAAGAATAAGGGGAGCTATTGTAGTCACCCTGGCGTCGGCGTGGGTGTCGGCGTCGGCGTCGCCGTTGGTTAAAGTTTTTGTGCAAGCTAGCATTTACCCTTATAACTTACATACACCAGTCCTAGGCCAATGATCTTCAAACTTGGTATGGACATAATTCATAGCAAGTTGGTGATGCCTAATTTGTTTGGAGTCAGTAGGTCAAAGGTCGAGAACACTGTAACTTTCTATATAGAAACAGTTCATGGTTAAAGTTTTTATGCAAGCTAACATTTACACTTATAACTTACATACGCCTAGGCCAATGATCTCCAAACGTAGTATGGACATACTTCATAGCAAGTTGGTGATGCCTACACAGTTTGGAGTCATTTACCCTTATAACTAACATACACCAGTCCTAGGCCAATGATCTTCAAACTTGGTATGGACATAATTCATAGCAAGTTGGTGATGCCTAATTTGTTTGGAGTCAGTAGGTCAAAGTTCAAGGTCACTGTAACTTTCTATATAGAAACAGTTCATGGTTAAAGTTTGTGTGCAAGCTAGCATTTACCCTTATAACTAACATACGCCTAGGCTTATGGTCTTTAAACTTTGTATGGACATTTTTCATAGCAAGTTGGTGATGCCTATAAGCTTTGGAGTCAGTAGGTCAAATGTCAAGGTTACGATGACCTTCTATATGGAAACAGTTCATGGTTAAAGATTTCGTACAAGCTAGCATTTACCCTTATAACTAACATACACTTAGGCCTGTGATCTTCAAATTGGTTTTGCCTAGAGAGTTTGGAATTACTAGGTCAAAGGTCAATGTCAAATGTTACCTTTCTGTAAAGAAACAGTTAATGGTTAGTTTTTGTGAAAGCTAGCATTTACCCTTATAACTTACATACGCCTAGGCTTATATGAACATACATCATAGCAACTTGGTGATTCCTAGAGAGTTAGGAGTCAATAGGTCATAGGTCAAAGGTCAAGTTCACTGTGACCCTAAAACTTATTTGTTGGCAATGGTCATGATCAGCACTTGACTCAAACAGGTCATGGGATCAAAAAGGCAAACGTCAAGGTCACTTTGACCTTTAACGAAAAAACATATATTTTTTGCAATAACTTTGAACTAGTCCATATCTTAGTAACTGCTTGATGCATTCCATTGAAACGTTATACGACCCTTCCCAACCATCACACCTATGAAAATAATCAAGTTAAATAACTCTATCCTGCATATAATGCAAATGATCACCCTTTAAGACATTGTGGTTAATGTTTAGCATGCAACTACATTAGAGTCCATTATCTCAGTAATCAAATAAGCGGTGGAATAGTCGAGCATGCTGTCCTCCGACAGCTCTTGTTATGTAAGATCCCTCGCTGATTCCTTTAAACAAATAACATATATAAAATTTGGAAGTAGAACTTTCAATATGCTAGATTCTTTGAATGGTAAGGAGTATGTTGAAGCTCTATTCGGTTTGAATCCGAACTTGGACAGCGTACTGCTTAACAATTATGATATGTTTTACAAACATGTGGTACTATTTCTACATAACGTATAGAATAGTTACAAGTACTTTGTACCGGGTTAAATAAATACTGTCAGTATAATTTTATCTCATGTTTGTTTTGTTTAATTTTGTGTTTTTGTAACATTGTATATATTAATTATTGAAAAATGTTGATGTGGGTATATATTTCTGCACGTGCTTTGCACCCCCTTCCCTATGAACGCTTTTCTTTTAGTTTCGGTCAAGCGTTTCGTGGGAAGCTATTATCAATGAATGAATTTAGTTAAGTTCAGCTACGGTGCATCTCATATACTGACATCAAAAACTTTCTTTTATTTTTCGTGTGTGTTTGCGTATGTAGGTAAATATTTACTTTGCGTGTCAAGTGGGGATGTCCGGGTCAGTAACGTAGGACATTCTGACTGATATCTTCTGTTCTGTGTGTGTATCATAGGTATAAATGTGTACACGAAAGTGTATACTTTCATTTGCGTGTCAGGGGATCTCTGGGTCAGTTTCTGTTTTGTCTGTTAGCGTGTGTGGTAGGTATATATATATATATATACGCACACATATACTTTACCTTGCGTGTCAAGGATGATGTCTGGTTCAGTTAAGAAGGACATTCTCACCTACATGTTCTGTTTTGCGTGTTTACTGTATGGTAGGTATATATGTGTATACGCATGCGTATACTTTACTTTGTGTGTCAGGGGTGATGTCCGGGTCAGTTACGAAGGACATTCTGATAGACATTTTCTGTTCTGTGTATGTGCCTGTGTGTATGGTAGGTATAAATGTGTATACGCACGCGTATACTTTACTTTGTGTTTCAGGGGTGATTTCCGGGTCAGTTACGTGGGACATTCTCACTGACCTGTTCTGTGTGTGTGTGCGTGTGCGTATGGAAGGTATAAATGTGTATACGCAGGCGTATACTTTACTTTGCGTGTCAGGGGTGATGTCCGTGTCAGTTACGAGGGACATTCTCACTGACATGTTCTGTGTCTGTGTGCGCATGTAAATAAAGATTATGTCCAGTTCTGTTCTGTTCTATATATTGGATTCGTAGTAATTCATAAGTTGTCAATTTGAATATTATTATATTGTACTTAAATGATGTACACAAGTTTATCCTCACTGCATAGTATAAACCTTTGTAATGTTGATATGTTTATAAAATATGTTTATTGTAACACAAAACCTGTGAAGTTTACGTGTAAATTAAGATATGTTCTGTTCTGTTCTGTTCTGTATCAGCAGCATGTATGGAAGACAATGAGCAATGCTTTTCATCAGTTTTAGCAACAAAAGTAAAAAATGGAGCCAGCTTATTGATTGTTTAACGACGCACGGGCCGGAGAACTGTCCTATCCGTATCAGCAGCAGCAGCAGCAGCATTTACATATGTCCATTTTTTTTCCAGCGGTAAACGGAACGCCGAACTTTCTTATCGGTCACAGCAGAAAAATTAATGGACAAGGAGCGATGTTATTGTGCGTTCCGGTTTTCGGTATGTTGGAAGGTAAGAAACGCGTAGGAAAATTTACAAAAATACACAATTAATGTTTGCTCAAGCATATATTTAAAAGACATATAATAAAAAGAACGTGTGAAATTTGTGTGACAGAAACATGCATGTATGAGAGGCGCTTTGCGAAAACAAAACCATCAAACTTGGGCAACGGCCATACTGATCTGGCACTTATCGTGAACAATACAAAATGTGGGATTTTGGTTAAGCGCAATAATCACGAGACAGAAGTGTATTCCATTGCCACCTGTCTACGAGATTAGTCGATACATTTTTTTATTTGAAAAACGTGTATTGCAAGTCTTGCATCGTGGTATCCGGTACCTGAAATGGAATGTGTATACTATATGTTAGAGATGAAATCGTGCTTGAAACTCAACAGTCGCCCATCTATGTTCATCTTCGCAAGCCAAGGGTAATCAGTCCATTACATTACCTTAATTACTGTTGATATTATTAACTCATATTACATTGTTAAAATGAACTGAGAGTAACAAATAAACTTTATAAACTAAATTTTACATTGCACTTAACTTCTAATAGGAAATATAATGTACGAAGTAGCCTTGGCTAGCGAAGATTACCTATGTTGGGCCTTCTCAACCTACAACATATTTGCAGCAAGAAACTTTCATAACATATAAAGAAAATTAGAGAAAATCTCTATACATGAAAGTATGATTAATGAATCGAGTCAAAAACAGTGTGGCAACAATGAGCATTTCGCCCAATATAATATTTTGGTACTCCGGTTATATGTCTTTCATAGTTTAGACGTTACGTCAAAACGTCAGGCTAAAAAGTGTTATGCCTAAAATTACGTGAACAAGTTTAGTACTCCGGAACTTAAAACATTATCTTATTGACGGCTTGAACGCTCAATCTTTTTCCAACCAAGTATTCTTTCGGTAAATTACTTTCTCCAGTTTTTGAAATTCAAGTTATCGGACACTAGTTGTTTATGTAAGTATCTAGGAAGGTCAATGGTCATTCAGAAATTTGCACTCATTCAATACAGAGCCATTCTAATTTCCTTTCAAAATTGAGTTATTTTCAACATCCTATCGTTTTTGGATAGAGCTATTTTCCAGCAGACATCATTGACTGTAACCGTTACATTAACATAAAGGTGATATTTCAATTGATAAATGAATTTCTTGGCTTTTAACACAGATTCGTTACATGTATAAACAAATTAAATAATCCATTTTATTTCAGAGGAAAATATGGGATTCATAATGAACTAAATTATTCTATCTATATAATAAATACTAATTGATGGCTATGTTAAAATACTATTTTAAAGTTGACTGGGAATTCTTAATCACAGTAATTGTTTAAAGCCCATATGATAAAGTAAATAAAGTGGAAGCATTTGTGGTTAAGAAGACATTTCTAATGTTTATGCTTTTTGAAATTCGGTTGCTATGAACGTTAGTGGAGAGTAATTTCCAAGAACGGATTTAATGCAACGGAAATCACATGAATTCGCTATGTTGATATTTGACAAAAAAGATAACTTTAATCACCTAGATCATAGCTAATAGCTAAACCTAATCAAAGCGCATAGAGTGTTGGTTGATCTATGTTGCAAATCGTAGTTCAACCACTCAAAACTCATAGAGAATTGGCTGATCTGGGTCGTAAATCGTTGCTCAACCATACACAACTGATAAGAATATCTGTTGGTCTTGGTTGTAGATCATAGTTCAACCACTGAATAAGCATACATATATGCATTCTTCTTTATTTAGTCCTTTTCAAGATGGAGTTATCGAAATTCTTGTAAATTTTGTCCTTTTCGAGTTTGTGTTATCGACATTCTTTTTATTGTGTCCCTCTCAAGTTCTACTTATCGACAGTCCTCTATAGTGTGTCCCCTTCGAATTAAAGTCATCGACAGTTCCCTTTAGTATGTGCCTTTCGAGTTCGATTTATCAACAGTTTCCTATATTGTGTCCCTTTCGAGTTCAAGTTATCGAAATTTCTCTATACTATTCTTAAAGCACTACAAATTTGGGTCCTCTTCTGGGTCTTCTTCCGGTTCACTTTCACTTGTGTCACCATCAGTCGATGCGTCGCTTTCTGACTCATAGTCCTCTTCCAATCCTGAATTGTCTGCTGCCATGTCTATAACGTCATGACGTTCTTCTTCGGTAACAATTTCGACAATTTCCCCGAATAAATCCCTTCTTAAATTCACGATATTATGGGCTTTTCGGTTTGCGTACTCGTAGAACATGTTCCTGACCCCCTCTACAATAGCCAATCGAAGTCGGAGTTTATAGCGGAAGCAGCGTGCTCCTTGGTCCCTGGCCTTGTGGTAGCGGTATAGTACACATTCCATTTTCCTGTTCAGTATCACGATCTGGTCACATGCTCGTCGGAAATGATGCTGTGTGCGACGTAGAATCATCTGTTTGGTTGTCAAGGCTTTGTTTCGGGCAACTGGTGGCATTTTGAGACGATGTTTGCAGATTCAAACTGAGGTTCTATTTGTAAGATTAAACACAAGAATGCTTAACGTTTATCAATAGATAGTCCTTCTTTTTAGACTTTTAATGTATTATTAATGCTAAATATGTTTACATATCACGTCTCTTCAATGATCTACATGTATGTATTCCATTCACATCGAGCTATATATCAAATCATTCAATAACATCCTTCGTGAAAGTAATAATCGAATCACATAAATAATAAATCCCGTCGGTGATTTTACATCAAATGTGTTTCTTATGATGTATGTTACTTTATGATGGTTATATGATGATGAATTCAGCACTTTTCGATCACAAGAACCAAATACTTGTTGTGTACGTGTATTCACATCATCTGGTCTAGTTAAATGTCACACATTATGATTTCGTGTAGTAAAGTTTTCAAAATCACATTATATAACGTATACATTCAATGGAAACTATTAGCGTTTTATCCGTTAGTATTGCCTTCTGATATACATTAGAACCTCTTTGTACACTGAAACTTCTAAATGTTTACATTAAAATTTCATTTATTAACCACCTTCTTATCTAGAATAACGATAGGTTTCTATATCTCCTACAGAGTATGGCTGAGAACTGATAGAGTTGTAAGTTTAAGCACGCTTATATATACATAATACCACCTCTCACCCCCGGGGTAGTATAAATAAAGCAATAATTTGCAGAAGATGACATCCTACGTTCGCTGACACGTCCGCATTTAAAGTATCGACTTATTTAAAGTGCAATTAGAGATGGACGCAGGATCTTCGCGGGTCTTCAATGATAGGTTGTCAATTGAGGTAATTAAAACACCTGTGAAATAACTATTATGATTACAAGCGATAACAATTATGCATTTGAATATGTTTTCTCATTCAATCATCTGATATCTTTAATATTGATTGTGTCATGTTAGGGTATCAACTACCCTGCCGTTTGTTTAAATAGATAATATAGATAGATAGATATATTTTATTTACGTATACATATACATGCATCTTGTAATACAAACAAATAAATACATAATTTCATGGTCATAGTGTAAGAGGAGAATGAGACATTTATCTAGTTCGTTGATTGATCAGTCGACCTGGTGTTTAAGAGAATCACATAGAAAAGATGTATAGGCTATAATAAAACAAAACAAAAAAAAGCTTAACAACAAGTAACGGGAATAATTTCGACATATATGCAGTTACCAACATTATGCACTCATTCAATTATCTCATGTTTATACACATTAATTATCAACAAATGGTTATAGCGTTTTTAACCTCATCGTAATATATACATTAACGTTCCAATACATTTAGTGCTATTAAAAATTATAAAGTAATCATTTAATATGAACACATGTATATATGCATGAACTACCAAATAAGGTTCATATCGTCTTCAACAGCACCACACTATACATCCGAAAGTTAGCGTATTGACTATTATATTCTGACAAAAAATGCCTAACATTCTTCAAAAATACCATTTCCAACTTCACTGTTTAATTAAGGGCTTATGTGTTTACATTAATGATATTAAGTATATGCTTTGTTGCATAGTTAATAAAATGACAGAGTTTAATTAATAGTGATTTATTGCAGGTATTCAATAACTGTATACATTTCGACATGCTAGGACGTACTTAATAATATTTTTTAATGTATATGATACATAAGTTAATTTGTTATTGGTATTCATAATGTATAACAGTTTTACAATTTGTTTATCTGAAAGGGTCTAGTTAGTATTTTATGGGCATTATGAATTATTAGTCGCCGGGCAGAAGCCCGCGACTTCTATTTTTAATAGGGGGGGATCATTATTAGAAAGAAACACATTTAGATGTCTTGAACATATTACAATTGTGTTTGTTTAAAAACACTAAGTAATGACACATCTAAAATGAAATAAATATTCCGATGTTTTAGGTATTTTCAGTTTCTTTATTTTGACTCGCATTTATGGTTTTTGTTTTATTTACGAAGACAAAACAGTCCCTATTAGCTAGACTGGTATACTTTATTTTACACTATATACTACGTATAATCAATAGTCGATAACTACAAACCTTTACGTCGCAGTCTAATTTGTTTACTTACGCGCACCTGCGTGACTCGCGAATACCAACTGCGTAGATCAATCTCCTTTGCAGAGAGCCGCTCTTTACACTCACTTACAAATAGTAAATTATAGGTGATTTAAAATGTTTATTTGGTTCGAAACAAATGAAGAAAAGAACAAACCGAGATAAAAATGGTTTTAATGGAATAATGACTTTGAACGAACACTCTCTGCCTATAAAGAGAGTTTCAAGAACGACACCTCTGCGAATAAGAAAGAATCGGGTCTTTCGTACAAAATTAATTCTTAAAATGTGTCATTTAATTCCCTAAAGGCATATTGCTTCCGATCTGCATATTGTTATGCATCATTGACACAAGGGCGCTCATCATAATATAATTTTAAAACATGAGTATTTTGTTGTTTTCATTATAAAAAAGGAAGGAAAGAATTAAAATAAATTAACATGTTGTAGGGCTAAGTTTATGTTCGAAATTATGTTTAATTAAGTTTAAATTATACAACAATTTCAATGAGATTTAACTGTTTAGTTGATATTATATTTCGAAGGTGGTCTAATTTATAAATATTGGACTACATTTCAACATTTGTTAAAGTATGATATAATTAGGATGCTAAACTAATATCATTTTGAGAAAAAGAGAAAACTCATGTCTTCAGCGATTTAACCCTTATCTCATTGTTTTAAAAGTAGATTGCTGCAAAGGTGTCCACTGTTGACTTTAAAAGAGGAAAGGTAAAATGACGTGCTATTGTCTGTTTTGTGGCTTTATTGAAAAATAATAAAATTCAAATATTCTGACAAACATCTTGAAAAGTGTATCTTATAATTATTCCTTAATGAAAGCACTGTATACATACTAAGACTAATGATTGGCAAGATTACTCATTTCCATTACTGTTTATGATCAATAATCAGTTGGTTGTGTGTATGGTCAACCTACTTTGGACGGGAGATTGATCATTCACTTCGTTGACAAAACAATGCAAGTTATGATACATTTTCACTTGACCCCACCCCTGATGTTCCAATATGCCCCTAAGTTGATAACTGTTTATTCAACTACTATAATGTTACTGTTATGCATAACTGCACTATGGATATCCGGCGACATTGATGCGTTGCATCAACTTTCTCTTGTATTCAAATGATATTAAATCCTATCTTGTAAATGGTGTCTTCCCGATTGTCCCACATTTTGAAAATGCTATTTACTCTTAGTGCCGAGTGATAAAAAGCGACAAGGGAAAAAGGTGAGAATACAGTCCTGTTATTTTGCCTATTCCATTATTTGACTATGCACAAACAGTCAATTATAGTAAATTAATTTAGTTATTTTACTGTGGTTTCTTAACTGTTTTCACAGTATTTTCACCTTCAATTGTTTGCCCAAACATGCAATCATATATTGTTTTAATGTTTTTTCCGACAACAAAAAAACCCCACTTATAATTGATAGAAAGGTCCCGGGCATGTGTAGAAGGTACCGTCAGCGTAGATTATCATGGCGTTGCATAGGTGCTCCAGGTTTTCTGCGTGGCGAGCATGAGCTTTTTTTTTTTACTTCACCCTCGTCTTTTAGCAGAAACTGCTCACCAGCTGATGTCTCTGTCCACTCCACTTTCAGACGTATATCCTGTCTTCTTCTCGGAAGCACTGGTCTGTCTTTGCTTCTCTCCCGATAAAGTTGAGACTTACATCCTTCGAACGTCTTGATTCTTTTTACCAAGGAAACAGTCTCGTCGTTCCATTCCCGGTTTCGGAGCGATGATACATCTTCTTTATAAATTGTTTTAATAGTGGTTGTTTCTTTCCGACACCGTTTTCGTATCTTCTGCATCACCACGTTTGTTTCCACATGGAAATTGTCCGGGTCGTGAATGAACGTTGTATAAATCATTAAGTTTACTCATTTTTGGAAGGTGATTATTATGTAATAATCTTCTTCCTATGGGATTGCACACTGACCTTAATGGAATATGCCCTATAACACACATCCTCTCTATAAACTATATGATCTCTTCATACATACGCTAGTCAATATAGTTCGCATACATCAATGTAATTTCATACTTAAAGTGTTTTCATGTACAATCAGTTTGATGTAGAAACTGGTTTGGACAATTAAATTTTCAAATAATTCATGTTTTTGTGGCTTTGAAAATTAAAATTGATTTTGATTTTCCAAATACACATCTTTCTGTGGTAAACATTGTTACCTGTATATTCTTACGCGCCACGCTTTTGTGAACAACACCGGATCAGATATACATTACACGAACAAGGTCAATTCGAGGACATACCGTGTCGTAAGGTAGTTTCCCCAAAATATGCTAATCTATCCTTAATTACGACTTTCAGTTATATTCTTTATATTTCCTCTAGTATATTCATTTATAGGTTTTTACATCAGTTATATATATATATTATATGTATATATATATATATTTACTAATTGAAACGTTGTGGGGAAAAAGGAAAAATCCCTCTCAGATATTTTCAAAATCGTCTGCTGCATTTGGAGTCCTGGGATAAATTTCTTATGTTTTGTCACAATGTTGTCAATAGTTGTGTGCTAGGGAGAAGTGTTAGTTATCTGGTAATTCACGAATGGTGTGTTCTCCCGAACGACTACTCGACTAAATATGTATAAGGGGATTAGGGCGGCATTCTAAATGGTAAATTACAGAATGATTATATAAAAAGGATTGATTGATTAGGCTTTAACGCCGTTTTCAACAATGGTTCAGTCATATCACGGCGGCCAGTTCACCTATTCATGTGTTGTCTTGCTTTCTCACACAAGTAATCCACACAACATTCTTTCCAAGGAACTGGCTTCTTTTCCAAATAGACTGCTAGCCCATTGGTGAAAGATGAATGACGCTTGTCACAATGACAGAAATAATGATGTTCGGGCTTCGACTGCCTTGACTAAGGCCTCTAACAGAACAAAACATGTCAGTAAGGATTTCCTTCGTAGTTGACACGGACATTCCTTCTGACACGTAATGCAGAGTATACGCATGCATATAAAACATATATACATACCATACACACGCACACAGATAACAAAACATGTCCGTAAGGATATCCTTCGTAGTTGACCTGGACATTCCCACTGACACGTAATGCAGAGTATACGCATGTATATATAACATATATACATACCATACACACGCAAACACAGAACAAAACATGTCAGTAAGGATATCCTTCGTAGTTGACCCGGACATTCCCACTGACACGTAATGCAGAGTATACGCATGTATATAAAACATATATACATACCATACACACGCAAACACAGAACAAAACATGTCAGTAAGGATGTCCTTCGTAGATGACCCGGACATTCCCACTGACACGTAATGCAGAGTATACGCATGTATATAAAACATATATACATACCATACACACGCAAACACAGAACAAAACATGTCAGTAAGGATGTCCTTCGTAGTTGACCTGGACATCCCCACTGACACGTAATGCAGAGCAAACACAGAACAAAACATGTCAGTGAGGATGTCCTTAGTAGTTAACACGGACATGCAATGCAAAGCATACGTCTGCATATGGACACATATACATGTATATATAAAAAATTGTATACCCATATAAGTGATGTGATATCCATGAAAACAATTTGGGAACAGTAAGAGTCACTCTTGGGGAGAGAAAATATCCTTTTCTCAAATTGTTATCAAGATATATTAAAATATATCACATGCTCATTTACCAGGGACGGATCAAATATAGTATATGCATGACTAAATGGTGTTCTAGTGGTTGAGCTCGATCTACGACCCAGCTCAACCAATTTGCAATGTTTTCTAGTGGTTGAGCTACGATCTACGACCTAGGTCAGCCAATTCAGAATGTTTTTTCCATTGGTTGAGCTACGATCTACGAACCAGTTCAGCCAATTCAGAATGTTTTTCCATTGGTTGAGCTACGATCTACGACCCAGGTCAGCCAATTCAGAATGTTTTTCCATTGGTTGAGCTACGATCTACGAGCCAATTATGAATGTTTTTCAAGTGGTTGAGCTACGATCTACGACCCATGTCAGCCAATTCAGAATGTTTTTCCATTGGTTGAGCTACGATCTACGACCCAGGTCAGCCAATTCAGAATGTTTTACCATTGGTTGAGCTATGATCTACGACCCAGGTCAGCCAATTCGCAATGTTTGTCTAGTGGTTGAGCTACGATCTACGACCCAGCTCAACCAATTCTCAATGTTTTTGTAGTGGTTGAGCTACGATCTACGACCCAGCACAACCAATTCGCAATGTTTTTATAGTGGTTGAGCTACGATCTACGACCCAGCACAACCAATTCGCAATGTTTTTAAGTGGTTGAGCTACGATCTACGACCCAGCTCAACCAATTCTCAATGTTTTTGTAGTGGTTGAGCTACGATCTACGACCCAGCACAACCAATTCGCAATGTTTTTAAGTGGTTGAGCTACGATCTACGACCCAGCTCAACCAATTCTCAATGTTTTTCTAGTGGTTGAGCTACGATCTACGACCCAGCACAACCAATTCACAATATTGTTAAAGTGGTTGAGCTACGATCTACGACCCAACACAACCAATTCGCAATGTTTTTAAAGTGGTTGAGCTACGATCTACGACCCAGCTCAACCAATTCTGAATGTTTTTGTAGTGGTTGAGCTACGATCTACGACCCAGCTCAACCAATTCTGAATGTTTTTGTAGTGGTTGAGCTACGATCTACGACCCAACACAACCAATTCGCAATGTTTTTAAAGTGGTTGAGCTACGATCTACGACCCAGCTCAACCAATTCTGAATGTTTTTGTAGTGGTTGAGCTACGATCTACGACCCAGCACAACCAATTTGCAATGTTTTTAAGTGGTTGAGCTACAATCTACGACCCAGCTCAACCAATTCTCAATGTTTTTGTAGTGGTTGAGCTACGATCTACGACCCAGCACAACCAATTCACAATATTTTTAAAGTGGTTGAGCTACGATCTACGACCCAGCACAACCAATTCGCAATGTTTTTAAAGTGGTTGAGCTACGATCTACGACCCAGCTCAACCAATTCTGAATGTTTTTGTAGTGGTTGAGCTACGATCTACGACCCAGCACAACCAATTCGCAATGTTTTTAAAGTGGTTGAGCTACGATCTACGACCCAGCTCAACCAATTCTGAATGTTTTTGTAGTGGTTGAGCTACGATCTACGACTCAGCACAACCAATTCGCAATGTTTTTAAGTGGTTGAGCTACAATCTACGACCCAGCTCAACCAATTCTCAATGTTTTTGTAGTGGTTGAGCTACGATCTACGACCCAGCACAACCAATTCGCAATGTTTTTAAGTGGTTGAGCTACGATCTACGACCCAGCTCAACCAATTCTCAATGTTTTTGTAGTGGTTGAGCTACGATCTACGACCCAGCACAACCAATTCGCAATGTTTTTAAGTGGTTGAGCTACGATCTACGACCCAGCTCAACCAATTCTCAATGTTTTTCTAGTGGTTGAGCTACGATCTACGACCCAGCACAACCAATTCACAATATTTTTAAAGTGGTTGAGCTACGATCTACGACCCAACACAACCAATTCGCAATGTTTTTAAAGTGGTTGAGCTACGATCTACGACCCAGCTCAACCAATTCTGAATGTTTTTGTAGTGGTTGAGCTACGATCTACGACCCAGCTCAACCAATTCTGAATGTTTTTGTAGTGGTTGAGCTACGATCTACGACCCAACACAACCAATTCGCAATGTTTTTAAAGTGGTTGAGCTACGATCTACGACCCAGCTCAACCAATTCTGAATGTTTTTGTAGTGGTTGAGCTACGATCTACGACCCAGCACAACCAATTTGCAATGTTTTTAAGTGGTTGAGCTACAATCTACGACCCAGCTCAACCAATTCTCAATGTTTTTGTAGTGGTTGAGCTACGATCTACGACCCAGCACAACCAATTCACAATATTTTTAAAGTGGTTGAGCTACGATCTACGACCCAGCACAACCAATTCGCAATGTTTTTAAAGTGGTTGAGCTACGATCTACGACCCAGCTCAACCAATTCTGAATGTTTTTGTAGTGGTTGAGCTACGATCTACGACCCAGCACAACCAATTCGCAATGTTTTTAAAGTGGTTGAGCTACGATCTACGACCCAGCTCAACCAATTCTGAATGTTTTTGTAGTGGTTGAGCTACGATCTACGACTCAGCACAACCAATTCGCAATGTTTTTAAGTGGTTGAGCTACAATCTACGACCCAGCTCAACCAATTCTCAATGTTTTTGTAGTGGTTGAGCTACGATCTACGACCCAGCACAACCAATTCACAATGTTTTTAAAGTGGTTGAGCTACGATCTACGACCCAGCACAACCAATTCGCAATGTTTTTATAGTGGTTGAGCTACGATCTACGACCCAGCACAACCAATTCGCAATGTTTTTAAGTGGTTAAGCTACGATCTACGACCCAGCTCAACCAATTCTCAATGTTTTTGTAGTGGTTGAGCTACGATCTACGACCCAGCACAACCAATTCGCAATGTTTTTAAGTGGTTGAGCTACGATCTACGACCCAGCTCAACCAATTCTCAATGTTTTTGTAGTGGTTGAGCTACGATCTACGACCCAGCACAACCAATTCACAATATTTTTAAAGTGGTTGAGCTACGATCTACGACCCAGCACAACCAATTCGCAATGTTTTTAAAGTTGTTGAGCTACGATCTACGACCCAGCTCAACCAATTCTGAATGTTTTTGTATTGGTTGAGCTACGATCTACGACCCAGCACAACCAATTTGCAATGTTTTTAAAGTGGTTGAGCTACGATCTACGACCCAGCTCAACCAATTCTCAATGTTTTTGTAGTGGTTGAGCTACGATCTACGACCCAGCACAACCAATTTGCAATGTTTTTAAGTGGTTAAGCTACAATCTACGACCCAGCTCAACCAATTCTCAATGTTTTTGTAGTGGTTGAGCTACGATCTTCGACCCAGCACAACCAATTCACAATGTTTTTAAAGTGGTTGAGCTACGATCTACGACCCAGCACAACCAATTCACAATATTTTTAAAGTGGTTGAGCTACGATCTACGACCCAGCACAACCAATTCGCAATGTTTTTAAAGTGGTTGAGCTACGATCTACGACCCAGCTCAACCAATTCTGAATGTTTTTGTAGTGGTTGAGCTACGATCTACGACCAAGCATAACCAATTCGCAATGTTTTTAAAGTGGTTGAGCTACGATCTACGACCCAGCTCAACCAATTCTGAATGTTTTTGTAGTGGTTGAGCTACGATCTACGACTCAGCACAACCAATTCGCAATGTTTTTAAGTGGTTGAGCTACAATCTACGACCCAGCTCAACCAATTCTCAATGTTTTTGTAGTGGTTGAGCTACGATCTACGACCCAGCACAACCAATTCACAATGTTTTTAAAGTGGTTGAGCTACGATCTACGACCCAGCACAACCAATTCGCAATGTTTTTATAGTGGTTGAGCTACGATCTACGACCCAGCACAACCAATTCGCAATGTTTTTAAGTGGTTAAGCTACGATCTACGACCCAGCTCAACCAATTCTCAATGTTTTTGTAGTGGTTGAGCTACGATCTACGACCCAGCACAACCAATTCGCAATGTTTTTAAGTGGTTGAGCTACGATCTACGACCCAGCTCAACCAATTCTCAATGTTTTTGTAGTGGTTGAGCTACGATCTACGACCCAGCACAACCAATTCACAATATTTTTAAAGTGGTTGAGCTACGATCTACGACCCAGCACAACCAATTCGCAATGTTTTTAAAGTTGTTGAGCTACGATCTACGACCCAGCTCAACCAATTCTGAATGTTTTTGTATTGGTTGAGCTACGATCTACGACCCAGCACAACCAATTTGCAATGTTTTTAAAGTGGTTGAGCTACGATCTACGACCCAGCTCAACCAATTCTCAATGTTTTTGTAGTGGTTGAGCTACGATCTACGACCCAGCACAACCAATTTGCAATGTTTTTAAGTGGTTAAGCTACAATCTACGACCCAGCTCAACCAATTCTCAATGTTTTTGTAGTGGTTGAGCTACGATCTACGACCCAGCACAACCAATTCACAATGTTTTTAAAGTGGTTGAGCTACGATCTACGACCCAGCACAACCAATTCACAATATTTTTAAAGTGGTTGAGCTACGATCTACGACCCAGCACAACCAATTCGCAATGTTTTTAAAGTGGTTGAGCTACGATCTACGACCCAGCTCAACCAATTCTGAATGTTTTTGTAGTGGTTGAGCTACGATCTACGACCAAGCATAACCAATTCGCAATGTTTTTAAAGTGGTTGAGCTACGATCTACGACCCAGCTCAACCAATTCTGAATGTTTTTGTAGTGGTTGAGCTACGATCTACGACTCAGCACAACCAATTCGCAATGTTTTTAAGTGGTTGAGCTACAATCTACGACCCAGCTCAACCAATTCTCAATGTTTTTGTAGTGGTTGAGCTACGATCTACGACCCAGCACAACCAATTCACAATGTTTTTAAAGTGGTTGAGCTACGATCTACGACCCAGCACAACCAATTCGCAATGTTTTTATAGTGGTTGAGCTACGATCTACGACCCAGCACAACCAATTCGCAATGTTTTTAAGTGGTTAAGCTACGATCTACGACCCAGCTCAACCAATTCTCAATGTTTTTGTAGTGGTTGAGCTACGATCTACGACCCAGCACAACCAATTCGCAATGTTTTTAAGTGGTTGAGCTACGATCTACGACCCAGCTCAACCAATTCTCAATGTTTTTGTAGTGGTTGAGCTACGATCTACGACCCAGCACAACCAATTTGCAATGTTTTTAAGTGGTTAAGCTACAATCTACGACCCAGCTCAACCAATTCTCAATGTTTTTGTAGTGGTTGAGCTACGATCTACGACCCAGCACAACCAATTCACAATGTTTTTAAAGTGGTTGAGCTACGATCTACGACCCAGCACAACCAATTCGCAATGCTTTTAAAGTGGTTGAGCTACGATCTACGACCCAGCTCAACCAATTCTGAATGTTTTTGTAGTGGTTGAGCTACGATCTACGACCCAGCACAACCAATTCGCAATGTTTTTAAAGTGGTTGAGCTACGATCTACGACCCAGGTCAGCCAATTATATTTTTGGTTGAGCTACGATCTACGATCTACGCGCTAACTTCACACACCTTAGAAAATCTCTGTAATTCAACGTAACATCTTCTAATTAATTATATGTATAGTTGAAAACATTGTATCGTAAGGAGAAATTGCTCATCATGAGAATTTCTCCAGTTGCCACAATTATTTCGAATTAGATAAATTAGTAAATATTTGAAATACTTTCCATTAGTCATCCAAATCTAAGATTTCGAATGATTGATTATATATTTGGTTTAAAATCTGTTGGTTTTTTTGCAAAATACATCTTTTGCAAATATTGTGAGAAAAGTAGAAATTGCTCTGCTCAACATAGCTGCGATCCTCATAATTGTTTCTAGAATTCTATTCAGCTACAAAGGCGTTCACCACCAACTGCCACAATGTCTATTGCGTAACCGTAACTCTTAATTTCAGTGAAACCTAGCCGTCCAAGTCTCTATAATTCGCAACAATTTGAAGGCAGAGCAATAACTATCTTGTGTACATGCGAAAGTCGCCAACCGCCCGCAGAAGAACTCAGCATGCTCCTGGACGGCAAAGAATTAAACTCCACTATTGTATCAGTAGTGAAAGGATACAGAATGAAAGTCCAACTAAAGTATTTAAACAGAAACTGGAATAGGGCCTCTTTGAAATGTTGTATGCAACATTTATACTATGATGAACCAAAATGTACTACCAGTACAAAGGTGGATTATCAGTGTAAGTACTAGTTAATGAGAGGTGCTCTCTGCGAAAACCAACCCATAAGCGTTCGCGACCGGCGTAGATCAAGATCTGCCAGCGCATCAACCCAGTGTGGTCTGGCCCTGTACTGGAGACGTTTTCATGAAACGTTTCTAAATCAATATTCGTTAAGATCCCTATGGGAGATGTGCAGACAAGAATTTTTCCACAATGCAAAAAAATACGCAAAGGTTGGTTTTCGCAGAGCGCGACACAGTTTGATTTTTATCATAGACATAGACATAGACATAGTTTTATTTACGTATAATGATACATGCATCTTCTTGTTATGCAAACAAATAAAAATGAACATAATTTCATTGTAATTTTAAAGAAAAACATCAGTGTTTTTTTTGGATAAACACCTATTATTTGAACTTTGCTAAAATAGTGTAAGAGGAGAATGAAACGTTTAACTATTTCATTGATTGGTCAATAATTTCTTCAAGTATTAATTATCATGCTTATATACGGTCCTCAGGTGAGCGTAACAGGGCCATCATGACCCACTCTTTTTTGTAAATTTATATCATATGGGTTTTCATAAAAAAAATACGACTTCGATGGAAATAATTGAATTTCGTAATAAAAATATTATCGCACAGCGTTCATAATAAGTTCAATAGTGTATGGTAATAAACCATAATTGAGCCGTCCCGCGAGATAACCAACATTGTGGACTATGCGTTAAGTATAGAGCCAGATCAGCCTAAGCATGCCGCGCAGGCTTACCCGGATAGACACTTTTCGCCTCCTGTGGATTTTATGTTTCAGGAATCATTACTCTATAACTCTATCCCCCTGAGAATGAATGTGTGGGCCCGGCTTAGTCTGCGCGGGACGGCTCATATTTTCTTTCAATTCCTGACAGAGGAGAACTTAGTAATATTAGGTAAATACACTATTCCAAACTGGAATATATAGTAATAATACTTTTTACAGTTCCACCTGAATCAACCAATATCCACATTCTGACAACAGCAACATCCGATAGAAAGACTTTAACCCAGACTTTACAGTGTGCGCTTATCAACGCTAATCCAGCGTGCAACGTACACTGGACCTATCCGAGTACCCTCCAAGTTGTAATTGGTGCAGAAAAAGAGATCAAACCGGCAGGACATAGCGGCTTTACCACGACATCTACATTACAGTTTAGTGGTACACAAATTATAAACAAGCAGGAGATGTCTTGTCAAGCCGTTTGTGGTTTTCCCTTTTATTATGACGCTGGTGTGAGTCAAATGGCAAAGTATAATATACTCCTTCCTTGTAAGTATTACTCAAAATTACTGCCCTGACCCTCCTGACCTTTGTTTAAAGAAAGATTTAAACAGTATTAACTATTAAGACGTAGATTTATCATCATTCAAATTTGGATGTTTGTCATGAATTACAACAGGTGTATTTTCGTCAAAAAACAAAGAATTTCTTTAAAATACACTTGTGTATTTATAATACATTTTTGCATCAATGTTAAAATCGGGTCAATATTGTAAGTAATAGTTTTTATCATCTACACATACATGTTTTGAATAGATGCTTTGCGTCTTGGTGTTCTTGCAGATATTTGCCGTTTAATTTGGATCAAAATATCGATTTAACATGATTTAATATACATATAGTGCAATAGACAAACTCATAAAAATCAGACCAAATACTTCGACACATTCGTTTACTTGATATGACGAAACCTCATAAATGACGTCTCGAAATTTTCATCAGCAGGGTTTCGTTTTTCTATTCAATGAAAACGCTCGATACAACCAACGTTCTATCAGCTATCAAGTTGGTTACCTGTTGGATTTAATGAGATTGTAAAATTGATTTCTTCAATTCGACTGAATAAGGACCCCCGATTCATCAACAAAGAGGAGAATAATATAAAATGTATTACAATTGAATTTTTGATAAAGGAATGACATACAATTGAAAGCCAGTAGAGCTTATGTCATGGCGAACTGTCCGTCGTGCGTGCGTGCGTACTTTTTGCTTCAAACGACTTCTCCTCCCTAACCACTTGGCCAATTGTGATGAAACTTCCTAGGAAGAATCAACTGAATGCCTTCTCCTTAATGTCTTCATTTTTTTATGGATCCTCTATCGGATTCCTGGCTGCCAGGAGGCGAGTCTATTTTGCCTTCCTCCAAATGTGTTTGGCCTATTTTCAAATAATTATGCAGGAGAATTCCTTGGGTGACCCTTAATCAGATTATTTTAAGCCATGTTAATTGGTCGAAGACCAATGGCCGCTAGGGGCTAGGCTAGTTTGCCATATATGGCTATAGTCAAAACTAAACAAATCTTCTCCTCTGAAAGTGTCAGGCCAATTTTAAATAATTTTGTAGAAATGTTATCCGGGTGACCTTCAATCAGATTCCTTCAAGCCATATTGATTGGTCTAAAAACATGGCCGCCAGGGGGCGGTGATTATTTAACGTATATGGCTATAGTGAAAACTTCTCCTCCGAAAGTATTGTGCCGATTTTCAAATAATTTTGTAGTAATGTTCCTTGGGTGACCATTCCTCAGATTTCTTCAAGCCATCTTGGTTGGTCGGAAAACATATTCGTCCGAGGGCGGGGCTCTTTTGTCTTATATGGCTATAGTGAAAACTTAAAAAAATCTTCTCCTCCGAAAGTGTCTGGCCTGTTTTCTAATAATTTATCGAAATTTTCCTTTGGTGACCCTCTATCAGATTCCTTCAAGCAATGTTAATTGTTCGAAAAAGATGGCCGCAAGAGAGGGCGGGGCTATTGTGCCTTATATGGCTATAGTCAAAACTTAAAAAATCTTCTTCTTCGAAAGTATATGGCAGATTTTTAAATAATTTTGTAGAAATGTTTCTTGGGGGATTCTCCATCGGATTCCAAAAAGCCATGTTGATTGGTCTTAAAATATGGCTGCCTGGGGGCGGGTCTTTTAGCCTTAAATTGGCTTTAGAGAAAACTTTAAAAGTATTTTCCTCCCAAACTATATGGCCTATTTTCAAATAAATTTGCAGAAATGTTCATCCGGTGACACTCTGCGAGATTCCTTTAAAGCCACTGTGATTGTCAAAAGAAAACATGGCCAACAGGGTGCGGGGCTGTTAAGAGATGTAATGTTTGCCTAATTGCAGTGAAGCGTGAATGGTCCTCTTGGGCCTCTTGTTCTGTTTTCTATTATAAATGTCCGCAAGCCAAATTTCATTGTAGGATCATGGCCAGCCTCTGTGAAACCTAAGACTGATTTAATTTATTCCTGGTAACAACGTTCCTAAGGTCAGTTTCATTGTGATAGTGTGATATTGCCTATAACATGTATAACATAATGATATACCAACGATTTCAATTCAGTCATCATCTTTTCAGACATAATTTTGATTGTAGGAAACACTATTATTCATTACAGATGCGCCAATTATTTCAACGAATGCATCTAAAAACACAACTTTGAATTGAGGAGACACTGTTGTGATAAAATGTAAGAGGTACAGTTATCTTACAGCGAACCTATCTTTAAGTGAAACCGCTAACAATACAATGGAGGCCATTAAAATACCTTTATTTTTCATTACAGATGCGCCAATTATTTCAATTAATGCGTTTAACGACACAATTTGGAATGAAGGAGATACTGTGATGATAATATGTTACGCTGACAGTTTTCCTTTAGCGAAACTATCCTGGTGTGACACCGACAACAACACGATGGCGACCTCAAACTGTGGCAATAATGCTCTATGTATGGAGATACAGAACGTACAGATGACGGATGCTGGTATTTATACGTGTATCGCCGAAACGGAATTATTCGATACAGAGATTAAAACGGTGGAACTCGCTATTAAATCAACAAAAAGTAAGATACATTAATCAATAAGTGTAGGTGTCACTACATTATGACTCGACAATTTATTTAAGTACATGTAACAACATGTTTGCAATTTTCTTTTTCAGATGATTCCGCGAAATCTTCGAAATCATTGAAAACATCGTAGTTTTAAATACAGTAGTGTAAAATTAATAAATATTGATATATTTTCATGAAAGATGCAATCAAAAAAGGTCAAAATAAAAAGAAGACAACTATACCATGGGTTGTAGTTGGTATTGCTGCCCCATAACAAATGGTATTACTCGCAGTTATAATAGCAATTGTTATTGTTACAAAACAAAGAAAGGGAAGGCAAATTAAGAAAGGTTTGTGATTGTTTGTTTCTTTAAACGTTCCCTGTCACACACGACATTCCGCACTTCTGAAGCGAAATACTATATTTTTATACCCTAATGTCAAGGTTGGGTTTGTAAAAACATTTGAGGCATATATGGTTTGACTAATCGAATGTACACGTTGAATGGAAAGTGTTTTTTTTTTTAAAGTAGTTTACATTCGATTGTATTCATTCTAAGTAATTACTTTTTCATTATATGCAAATCCTTATGCGGGCGTCTTTTACCCCTTTTAAATGCTTTTAGAAGGTTATTGCAAGATAACAGTGAGGAAACATTCCTTGCTTCAAATAGTGAATTTATCAGGTAATATATAATCTCCGTTATACTAATTACTAACCCTACATGCCATGTGTATGTAAACGCATGCAATCATTAACAGCATAGTGTTTCTATATGTAGCGAGATATATGTTTCCTTTGGTTAACTCCAAACAGAGATACTTTCACTCGTGTCATAAACACTAGTGAATTAAACAGAATTTGGTTCACTCATACTCTTCCAGTATAAAGATGATAAACCAAAACCAACAATCTAGTATTCTCCAAGAATATTCTTGAGCTTCCCTAGCCATCTTTTCACTGAGACATGAATATACGTTAGGCTTTCAGGAAAAAGAGGGTAGTGTCTCTTACTTTTTCGGTGAATGACCACAGATAACCACAGGTAACATACCTGCTACTTCCTTTGGGTAATTTTCAGATTAGTTTTTGGGATTCGATCTGACTTTGTTTAAATATTTTAAATATTCATATCTTATTGAAAACGAGGCTTAGGTTCTCATTACGAAACGTGTATCATAGATCCGAGATCGTGTTTTAAGCCGTGCACATCGCCATGCATTACAAACAAACCAACAATTAATCGTTAAAAACTACCCGGTTCTCATGCATCGCATGGCTTTTGTTTTGGTGCTTTCGGCAATCGATTGTACCGGACAAATTATATCGACTTTTTGACCAGCTAAAATACTGCAAATAATTTGCATATTTGATATATGAAATAGCTTGTGTATCTTTCATCAAAGATGGTGACACTTAATTCTATTTTAGCAACTGAAAACGACGTGTCTATGGACGTCTTAAGTCAAAATAGCCAACAACGCGAAGAGAATATCGGGTAAGATTTTAAGTATTTTTAGATTTTCATGAATTGTCGAAACTTTGGTGATGCTGAATTCGATATGTGTCAAATAAATTATTAGTTTTATTACTGCCCAATTCGTTAACTCAAGATCTACACTTTTCAAATACTACTCACATTAGCTTGTTAGGAGCTGTCAATTAGTTTTTGGTTCTGATAAGATGTAGCACATGTGCAGTCTGGTCTGAGAACATATACTATTCACACATATCATCGTGTGGGTTTTTTTCTCGCAAGGACATGCTCAAAAACATATGGGTAGTTAATTAGTTTCCTGGATTGGTTTCAGTTACAAATAGTACCCAAGTGCTAGTTGGATAAATTACAACGAAACTGACGCGATGTTGGTCATGCATTTTCCAGACACGGCAGCTTTTAATATTCCTTAATTTGTTTGCTCAGATAGCCAAAGGTGACTTATAATAATGATGTTTATATTTCCAAATGCTAAGTTTTTCAACTATGTGAATTTCAATGAGTGAACTCAAAACATAAAAAATGCGTACGCGTACAGTGAAGTATCAGGCAATTCTGTACATCCACACAGTCTCACCAGAGTCTTCACTGTCTGTTATCTGCTTTCTTACATGTCTGACAGCTATGACAGCTTACAAGGTATGTACGTACATTTAGCACATGGTTTTGAATTAAGCCCGGCGTCCCAGGTTCGATCCACAATCGAACGGTTATGGTGGACTGCTCTTGGGCAAGGCACATTTCCGATAAGTATTGGTTTGTTTACCAGGGGTTCATGAATAAGTGAACTGTCACCGTGATATAACAGAAATTATGTTATATACCGGGATTACAAAACGAAGAAAGAGAAGACAAATTAAGGACGGATTGTGATTGTTTGTTTCTGAAAAACATACCTAACCCACACGACATTCCGCACTTCTGAAGCAGACTACAGTTTTGTTATACCCCGAATGTCAAGGGTGGCTATGTAAAACCAGTCGAGGCATATACGGTTTGACTAATCTAAGGTACACGTTGAATTGGAGGTGCTTTTTTAAAAAAAAAACATTACATTCGATTGTATTTATCCTAATCAATTACTTTTTCATTATATGCAAATTCATATTCGGGCGTCTTTTACCCTTTTTAAATGCTTTTAGTTGGTTATTGACAACACTAAAAACGAGTGAAGTGTCTCTTGCATTTTTACTGATTGACCATTGATAACCACAGGTAACATACCGGCTAATCTCTTTGGGTAATTATCTGATTAGTTATCGGGACTCGACTCTGCTTTTGGTAAAATATTTTAAATATTCATATTTTATTGAAAACGAGGCTTAGGTTCTCATTACGAAACGTGTATTCATAGTTCCGAGATCGTATTTTAAGCCGTGCCCATCGCCATGAGTAACAGCCAAACCAACAATTAATCGTTAAAAACTACCTGGTTCTCATGCATCGCATGGCTTTTGTTTTTGATGCAGAAACCGCTTTCGGCAACGAGTGTACCGAACAGAATTTATCGATTTTTTGACTGGCTAAAATACTGCAAATAATTTGCATATTTGATCTATGAAATAGCCTGTGTATCTTTCATCAAAGATGGCGACACTTAATTATATTTTAGCATCTGAAAACGACGAGTCTATGGACGACTTAAGTCAGAATAGCCAACAACGCGAAGAGAATATCGGGTAAGATTTTAAGTATTTTTAGATTTTCATGAATTGTCGAAACTTTGGTGATGCTGAATTCGATATGTGTCAAATGAATTATTAGTTTTATTACTGCCCAATTCGTTAACTTAAGATCTACACTGTTCAAATACTACTCACAAAAGCTTGTTAGGAGCTGTCAACTAGTTTTTGTGTCTGATAAGACGTAGCACATGTGCAGTCTGGTCTGAGAACATATACTATTCACACATATCATTACGTACTTTTTTTTCTCGCAAGGACATGCTCAAAAACTTACGGGTAGTTAATTGGTTTCCTGGATGTGTTTTAGTTACAAATAGTTCCCAAGTGCAAGTTGGATAAATTACGACGACATTGACGCGTTGTTGGTCATGAATTGTTTAGATCGTCCAAACACGGCAGCTTTTAATATTCCGTAATTTGTTTGCTCAGAGAGCCAAAAGTGACTAATAATAATGATGTTTATATTTCCAAATGCTTAGCGTTTCAACTATGTGAATTTCAATTAGTGTAATCAAAACATAAATAAAATGACGTACGCGTACAGTGAAGGATCGGGCAAGTATGTACATCCACACAGTCTCACCAGAGTCTTCACTGTCTGCTATCTGCTTTCTTACAGGTCTGACAGCTATCACAGCTTACAAGGTATGTACGTTTATTTAGCACATGGTTTTGAATTAAGCCCGGCGTCCCAGGTTCGATCCACAATCGAACGGTTATGGTGGACTGCTCTTGGGCAAGGCACATTTCCTAGCCTAAGTATTGGTTTGTTTACCAGGGGTTCATGAATAAGTGAACTGTCGCCGTGATATAACAGAAATTTTGATGAAAAAGGTATAAGAATAATAAAACAAATAATTAAGTAGATTATTGCGAGATAAAAGTGAAATACCGGGATGATAAATGTTTAATGTTGTGTAGGACTGTTTTGTTAAAAGTTAACCCTTTCCTACATAAACAAACCTGTAGCAGACATCTTTTAAAACATTTACTCAAACACATTGAAAATCTCTATAAATGAAGATATACTTACTGAAAAAAAAGTTGAAAGAAATTATGACAAATGAAGAAATTCCTACAAAGCTAGCTGGTCTGAATATGCACTGAGTTAAACAGTACAGATCTGGATCAGCATACAAGGATACAAAGGTTAATATAGATTTATCATATTGATATAGTTTTACTGGAACGCTATTCAAATATAGGTTGTTACTGACGATTTGAATGCAGTTGTTTACGACCGCTTTACTTATTTTAGTTTATAGGTTGTTACTGACGACTTTTGAAAACATGTTGCAAAATGAGAACTACTCATAGTGAGAAGTTTATTCTTTTAACGTTTATTTTCTTATTTTCTCAATAATTATATACATGTAATTAGTTTATAGAGATTTTCCATATATTTGCCATGACGTGTATTACAGATATGTCGTATGAAGGATAGGGTAAAACCTGTCTCATTTCCGTTACAGATGTGACGAACTCTATCACAACAGACGAAACGAATCCCACTAACGCAGACATGATGTAGTAACACCGAAATCACAAAGAAAAACACAGAGATTGAGTGATATTGATACGGTAAGTCTTCTTCGTTAACGGACGGGCCCCTGTAGCGACGTGGGCTGTTAATCCATGGGGTTGTGAGTTTGAACCCCAGCTCCGCCAACATTCTTTTAGACGTTTGACAAAAGTCAATGCGACAAGAGTTATTCGTCTTCCATCAATGGTCTAACAGTCTCTGTAAAAAGCAGCCAGTTGCTTGTTGTGTGGAGTACTAGTGTGAGAAATCCAGGAAACATATGGGAAGGTGAACTTGCCGCCGTGATTTGACCGAACAATTGTTATATATGTGAAATATGTCCTTAACTATTTACCCTTTCACTCATACAACAAATCTTCAGCAGAAAACATCTATGCAAACATATTAAGATCTCTTATAATGATGATATTACTATTGAACAGATTTAAAAACATTTCAGTAAAGTAAAAATTGCCCTTATTAATCATATTTTCCCTTCAAAAGTCGGCAAAATGCCTCTGCGATTGGGAATGGGAATGGGATAACTTTAATGCAGTTTTAGATCGTTTCAGATTCGATACATCTGTAAAGAAGAGAAAAGTAAAGGCATGTTAAAGTTCGTTTTACAGATGAGTACAATTTAAACATAAAGGAATTAATTGGTCATCATGAATTTCCCTTTTCCACAATGTTGTTCGAGTGCGGACAGCTATAATGGCGCCAAAAATGGAAAAAATCATAATCAGACATGATTGTTACAACTTTTCACTGTGACAAACATGTATACGTGTATTGCTATACATATATACATATGTCTTTTAGAAGTAGGCGGCACATAAAATGATATTTGTTTCTTGGTTAAAGCTAGCCGTACTATATCCATTTATAATTCGAAATTAGAGTTATCATGAGTAAAGTAATAACCTTTCAAATAGTAGAAACGATATTCAAAACAGCTTAAGTTCGATACCAAAAGCAGTATATAGTCAATATAAAAATATTTAAATTTTTAAAATCAGATGTCCATTCTAAAAAGTAGGTATATCACCTGACCTATTCAAAAGTTGAGTAGTGAAAATTTAAAAAAGGCCTATACATAATATATTGATACAAACTGTATTATTCCAGAGTTCGACCATAAAGCTGGATAACCATAACCTCGTGTGCGCTGATCTAGATCTGAACACAGACGGAACCACAACGAACATTGTTGTACCATCGAATGAACTAACAACAGAATATGTTTCGATTGATTTCAATCGAGTCGTTGAACAATTACCTGATGTAGGAACAGAAAATATTTATGCTAATCAGTAACATATACTACTACTTCTGCTACTATTACTACTAATAATAATAACTATTATTTTATTATATAATGAATAAATAAAAACAAATAGATGAATAAATAAAACGTATAAGTGTCATCATCATAACCATCTTTGATATTATAATAATTATTATTATCATCATCGTTTTTAGCTCGCCTATTCGGAGAATATGAGAGCTATTCTACTCGCCCTGGCGTCGGCGTCCACGTCACACCTTGGTTAAGGTTTTGCATGCAAGAAAATATATGTCCCCATAGCTCAGTAACTACTTGTGGTATTGTACTTTATACAATGCTTTCCAACTACCACACCTTTGTAAATAATTAAGTTTGATAACTCTATCCTACATTTAATGCAAGTTATGGTCCTTTTTTTACTTAAAAAGTTTTGCGCACAACAAAATTAAGAGTCCATACCTCAGTATTTACTTGATGCATTGCATTACCACTTTATGCAACCCTTTCCAACTATCACATATATGTACATTATTAAGTAATATAAATCTATCCTGCATTTAAAGCAAGAAATGCCCCTTATTTTACTAAGAAATTCAGGTTAACGTTTTGCGTGTAATTACATTAAGAGTCCATATCTTAGTAACTACTTGATGCATTGCATTGAAGCTTTATACAACTCTTCCCAACCACCACACCTATGTAAAAGATCAAGTACGATAACTCTATCCAGCATATAATTCAATTCAATTCAATTCAATTTATTTCATTCTGACTTGAGCATATCTGCTCCTCGTCAATTCACATGTATAATACATACGTTACAAAATAGGAGAAAATATATATAAAAAAAAATCACAAAAAATAAAGAAGAGGATATAGAGAAAAAAAAAAAATGAGAGAAAATGACCCCCGCCCCGCCCCCTCCCCCCCTCCCCCCGGTAAATTAGCAGAAGAGACTATTTGGCCAAATAATCACCATCAGTTGGATATGCTTTTATAGCTTCTGCTAACAAGTTGTATTTTCTTTTCTAAATTTTAAACCTTTAATGCAATACGTAGCTAAGTTATTTAAAATTGTTAAATTGTTCGAATTCAAAAGTTCTGTTAATTTGTAGACACTTGGGTTTTTGTAATAATATTCGTTTATGTAGGATTTCCTAATTGTTTTGTAGAACGGGCATGATAGAATAAAATGGAATTCGTCTTCTATTTCATTTAGCGGGCATAGTGTACATTTTCGTTCATTGCGTGGTATATTTCTGTGCCTTCCTTGTTCTATATTTAATTCATGTGAGGATAGTCTTAATTTCGAAATAATAATTCTAAATTTAGATATATTCATTTTAATAAGATAATAAGAGGGTTCGAATTTTTGTTTTAATTCCTTAAAAAGTACTAAAGATGGTTTATTTTCTATATCACGTTGCCAATCATTAATATAAAGATCAATTAATCGATTGCGGAGTAATGGTATGAAACTATTTATGTTTACCGAACTAGGAAATAACCATACATCGTTGAATCCACTTCTTTGTAATACATTTCTAACGTTACTCGCCCAGTTTTTAACATTATGTGTTTCAGCATCGTATTTCATACTATGGAACACTGTTGACAGTATACAATTATTTTGTTTATATATAAAAAGTTTTAAAAAATATTTAATTGTTCTTATTTGCATATTTATAATTAGTGGGTATCGACCGGTCTCACCGTATAAAGCAGAATTGCTTGTACTTATTTTGACATTTAATAGCCACTTTAAGAATTTCTTATGTACCTTTTCTAAAGTATCTATGTTAGTGAATGACCACACTTCACAAGCATAACTTAAAACAGATGACACAAAACAGTCGAATAAATCAAACATTATGTCTATTGGGATCTCTCTACCTTTTGTATATGACATTAACGCGCCTAAGGCTTTGAGGGATTTTCCTTGTAAGGTTTTTGTTGCATTGACAAATGAACCACTTTTTGATAACACAACCCCAAGATAATTAAAGGATTCCACTATTTCTATGTTATTGTCACCGTACATGAATCTTAAATTTTCCTTTAATTTTCCTTTTTTGAAAACAACTATTTTGGTTTTGCTTACATTAACAGTGAGTTTCCATTTATTACAGTACATTTTAAAAGAGTCTATTAATTTTTGGAGGCCTTCTGCTGTTTCGGATATCAATACCGAGTCGTCTGCAAATAGGATTAGATATATTGTTAATTGGTCAATATTTAACCCTCCACAAGAGTTCTGTTGTAAAAACAGTTCTATATCGTTCACAAACAGAGAAAACATTATCGGTGACAAAATCTCACCTTGCAATAATCCTACCTTACAATCGTAAATATCGGATACCGTATTTAAATGTTTAACGCATAATTTAACTTCGTCATATATAGACCTTATTACTCTAAAAAGTTTACCGTCAATACCATTTTTAATCAGTTTAAACCACATGCCATTTCTGTATATACTATCAAAACATTTTTGTAAATCAATAAAACAACAATATAAACTACCTTTGGTTCTGAGCTGCTTTTCTATCAATGAATTTAATAAAAAGATTGCATCAATTGTACTATAATGTGGTTTAAATCCAAACTGTGCATCTGTTATTATATCATTTTCCTCAGCCCAGCGTTTAAGTCTATCATTTACGACGCTTGTAAAACGTTTACCAAAACAGCTTATTAAAGTAATTCCGCGGTAATTGTTTGTGTCTGATGTATCGCCTTTTTTATGAACAGGTATAATTACTCCTTTTGACCATGATTTTGGAAAAGTCTGTTTTTCTAAAATGTAATTGAATAAATAATATAATGCAAAGTATCACTCTTTAATAAATTATGGTTAATGTTTTGCATGCAACTACATTATAGTCCATATCTCAGCAACAAATAATTGGTGGCATACGTCGAGCGCCCTGTCTTACGGACAGCTCTTGTTATTAATATTATTAATTATTAATATTATTATTAATATTATTATTATTATTATTTATTTTTTTTAATAATAATACAATGATAATGATGATGTTGTTGATGATTATGATCATGATGTTGTTGAGTTGATGGTGATGATGATGATGATGATGATGATGATGATGATGATGATGATGATGAAGATCACAGTATTGATAATATTTAATGTGCAACCATAATAAAAGGTCTTGGTATTCACTTTTCAACAAACAAAATCGCTAGCGAGTACACAAAACTGGGATACAAAATTAAAAGACTAGAGACTCTTCCAAATGTAAAAAACAAACTTTCAGCGTTCTACTCAGATATCTTAAAAGTGTGGATCGAACTCAGGAAAGTAACAAATAAGAAAAGAGGAAATGAAGCATTCTATAATATCAGTAAGCAGCTGCTGTGAAGCAATACAAATATAATAAAAACAAATCTTATCTTTCATAGATGGATTGATTCTGCCATAATGTTCATAGACGACATCATTCCAAACAATGGCAATATATGCGAAACAAAATTATTACATAAATTGAACGATAAATGTGACTGGATCAGATAAATAAATATAATAAAGTCATATATGCCTTCTACATGGAAGAAAAGTATCAAATAAAATATTTCTGTTCAAACAAAAATTAAACATAAATTAGTTATGAGCGTAGACGAACACATTTTTTTTAGTTTGTCACAAAACGACGTTTACTTTCTTAATGCTCAGATTGACTGGTGACAAGAGTACCTTTTGATTCACAAAAACTGTGCATTGCATTGAAACTTTCTACAACCCTACCCAACTAGCACACCTGTGTAGATTATCAAGTTGGATAACTCTAGCCTGCATTTTATGCAAGTTATGGCCTTTTTTAAATCAGAAATTCTGGTTAAAGTTTTGCGTGCAACTAAATTAAGAGTCCATATCTCAGTATTTACTTGATGCATTTCATTGAAACTTTCTACAACCCTACCCATTTATCACACCTGTGTAGATTATTAAGTTAGATCCTGCATTTTATGCAAGTTATTGCCCTTTTTTAACTTAGAAATTCTGGTTAAAGTTTTGCGTGCAACTATATTTTGCAATTTATGGCCCCTTTTTAACTGGAAATTTGGTTAAAGTTGTGCATGCAACTACATTAAGAGTCGATATCCTAGTATTTACTTGATGCATTGCTTTGAAACGTTATACAACCCTTCCCAACTATCACACCTATGTTGATTTTCAAGTTAAATAACTCTATCCCGCATTTTATGCAAGTAATGGCCCTTTTTGGACTTATAAATTCTGGTTAAAGTTTTGCATGCAACTACATTAGAGTCCATTATCTCAGTACATTTAATAAGCGGTGAAATAGTCGAGCAAGCTGTCCTCCGACAGCTCAATGTTAAAAATAAACCAATACGCAGAAATACGCAAGAGCAAATTACGCGCACACATTAATCACCTACATGCATGCACACGCCTGATAGCTCATTCTCAAGCATAAACACACAAAAAGTAATACCACGCGTACACGCACGCACAAATACACGTACATACACGAACACAAACATCATCCATATCCTCATACTTGCTAAGGAGAATCTTTGTCTACACATTGCGAATCTCTATAACACTTATCACTATATCATTCTAGCGACATTTCGTTTTCATTGTCTTCTAGATTGATAACACAGTGAGGAAAATGTGATTTATTTATTTATTAAGGTTCCATTGTGTCTCTTTCTCGCTACCTATCTCTGTCTCTTCTTTTTCGTCTTATTCTTTTGATATAAATTGCATTGCTAATTGTAGTGTTTCAATATTTGAAAAACTCAAAAAACAAAAAATGATGATGACGATGATGATGATGATGATGATTATTATCATTATTGCTAATATCATCATCATCACTCGAGCAGGGGTCGAACCCTTGACATCCGATCTTCAATCCTCCACGTTAAACAATCGTAAACGGCGTATTCTGAACGTCAGTAGGTAAACATTGATATGGCTTTGCAGTAAATCATCAAACAGTTAAGGGAGGTAAGCCAGACCTTTCCTTCTGTATACATGGTTGTGGTTTTTTGCGCTTCCGAATCATTGACACTTTACGACAGCATAGCGGGCAAAGGAGAAACGTGTCAGTATGTACCATTTCTACTTTTCTCGCAATGTTTTCAAAAGTCGTCTGCTCCAGTTGCATAAACAATGTCAGTATGTGGGAATACTTTCAACAGATAAAATCTATATGATGTAACATAACTTCAAATACTTGTTTTAAAGGATGCTTTATTTGTGCTTTGTTTAACATTTTTTAAATCATTTCATGGCGCTTTCTTGGTAAGTTACCAGTACTGCTGGTCCATTTATCCTGACATCAGCGAGAGCCATCCATAATGTTAACCCAAACAATCATGAGCGCAAAGGAGGTAAAGTTATTAGTATTTGGCACTTGTATGACCCCTTGTGGGTCGAACTCGTAACATTACGCACCCGAGGCAGACGCTCTACCACTAAACCAACGAAACGGTCTCAATAAGATTCAAATCATGTGTTGAAACGTAATATAAATTATAAACGAACCATCTAGACTTCATTGTGATGTCTGGTATTGTTTATGGTCAAGTATATAAATGCAGTGGACTCGAGATAACTCGCCGTCGAAAGGATTGATTGATAGTTTGATGTTTATCGCCCTTTTCAACAATATTTCAGATATATCACCGCGTTTCCTGGGTTAGTTATCAGTACTAATGGTCCATTTATCCTGAAATCACGTGAGAAAACCAACACTGTGGACTCTGCGTAAAGTATCGACCCGGATCCGCCTAAGCATGCCACGCAGGCAGAACCCGGACAGACACTTTTCGCCTCCTGTGGATTTTCCGTTTCATGAATCATTACTCTATACCTCTATCCCACTAAGACGGAATGTGTCGACCCGGATTAGCCTGCGCAGACTGCACTGGCTGATCTGGTCGATACATTACGCAGCAACCACAATGTTGGTTTTCTCGTGTGACGACTCAAGTGTTGATTATATGTACAACTGGCCATTAAATGTATTAATTAAATGACTGCCTAAAAGCTTGCCCCAACGGTTTAAGAGTTAAGCAACAGTTTCATTGCATGGGGGATAGGGTACATGTTTTGTATGGTTTTTTGTTTGGTGTTTTTTTCGTGTGCATGTATATATTGTTTGTGTATGTTTGTATGTTTTTCATGTTCATGTATATATTGTGTGTCTATGTGTGTACATGTCTGTGAATGTGTACACATTATGGAGGCGATTTTACGTCTGAATGCATGTGTGCATATTCATATTCACAGGTATGATTAGTGAAGTTTTGGATCTTACATAGGGGAATGTCTTTCTTGAACTTTTATTTTTTCGTTTCGATTAAAAGTTCTATCGGTAGATAATTCTGCTTTTTTCCCCAACAGGTTGGGTTTGGTGACACCTGTATGTATATACATATTTGGTTTTTTTCTTTTTTTTTTCTTCTTTTTCTATCTATTGTATCTCCATTCTTTTATTTTCAATTTCATTTATATTGTATTCTTGTAATCTTCAATATTGGAGAAAATAAAAATTATATATATAAAGTTGTCTATTTGACATATTCAGTGGTTTCGCGATAACTCGAGGTCGAAATAAATAGAATAAAAAATACTTCGAGTTATCGATGTGTTCGAATGATCCCTTGTTTTATACTAGACTAAATTATGTATTTCCGGCTTTGTAATTTCATTTATTGTCAAACATTTTTTTATGAGAGCAAGCCAATGATGGAAAATCAGCCGTTAGGGATGCTCGACGAACTGCTGCTTCGCTGTTTTTAAAAGACGGATCCGAATTTTACTCGAAATAAACGATTTTTTCGAATCATCACATGTTCGAGTTCGTCGAACTACTGCTTCGCTGTTTTCAAAAGACGGATCCGAATTGAGTTATCGCGGATCCAGTGTATATTGCAACTTTTACATGTTGACACATCGTATTTTGCAAATATTATCACTTTGGCAACTATTCAAAATATTTTTAGCATTTTAACCCTTTCCCACTTGCAGGCGCATTTAAAACAGGCCTATAAGTGTCGCATAAGTCTTGAAATATATACTTTTACACCAATAACACCAGACTTTTCATGTGAACTAAGCCGAATCTCTTTACGCGACGTTTCGACCTTAACAGCGCCAGCAGTTATAGCAGCCTGGAGCAGCGCAAAACACGCTATGCTATTGTCACCCGGACTGGATACAAGATCTTTAGTATATGTAACGTTCGAATAACTTGTCTTTCAATGAGTTTTAGGCAAAGATAAGATGTGAAATATTTCATTAAATCAAGTTTATTTCGTATTCTTGCTTGCATTTTCCTCTATTTATATCGCACTCGAAAGCAGAAATCGCGCGATGTTTCCGTTCATGATATAGTGAAAGATGCACGTCTACAAATGTCATGGCAGTTTGAAAACACTTTATTTTGCCATTTTAGCCGTGTTTTAGTTTTACCTTACTATATCCCGTAAGGGAGCGTTATATGATGAACGTTTTCTAATCTTTTAAAACGAAAATCCAGATATTCATATTTTGAAAACCGAAATAAATATAAAGAAATGCGAAATTCCGTCACAATAATTCATTAGAAAAACACGCCTATAAATGTCATATAAGACTTAAAATATATACTTATACAACAACAACAATAGACTTTTCATTTCTCTTTACGCGACATTTTGAATTTAATAGCGCCAGCAATTCTAGCAGCATGGAGCAGCGCGAAATACGCTATGCTATTGTCAACCGGCCTGGATACAAGATCTTTAGTATATGTAACGTTCGAAAAACTTGTCTTTCAATGCGTTTTAGGCAAAGATAAGATGTGAAATATTTCATTAAATCAAGTTTATTTCATATTCTTAATAACATTTACCTCTATTTATATCGCCATGGAAAGCAGAAACTGCGCGATGGTTCCGGTCAAAAAATAGTGAAAGATGCACGTCTACAAATGTCATGGCAGTTTTAAAACCCTTTAGTTTGCCATTTTTGCCGTATTTTAGTTTTACCTTACTTTATCCCTTAAGAGAGCGTTATATGATGAACGTTTTCTAGTCTTTCAAAACGGAAATCCAGATATTTATGTTTTGAAAACCGAAATAAATATAAAAAAAATGCGAAATTCCGTCACAATAATTCATTAGAAAAACACGTTATAAATGTTGCATAAAACTTAAAAAATATACTTTTACAACAACTACACCAAACCTTTCATGTGAACTAAGCCATATCTCTTTACGCGACATTTCTATTTTAACAGCGCCAACAGTTCTAGCAGCCTGGAGCAGAGCGAAACACGCTATGCTTTTGTCGCCCGGCCTGTATCACGCTGCCATGCTGCTAACTTCACGCTGCCAGACTGCTACGCTGTTAGGCTGCTAAGTTCAAGCTGCCAGGCTGTCATGCTGCTAACTTCACGCTGCCAAGCTACCAGGCTGTTATGCTGCTAAGTTCACGCTGCCAGGCTGCCAGGTTGTCATGCTGCTAATTTCGCTACCAGGCTGCCAACTTCACGAACATTGAAAGCGTCTGTATGTGGGAGAACGTAAAGGACTTTTTTTATCTGACATCCGCTATTCGGACTTTTTCCTTCAAGTATATTATGTAGTACACTAAATGTTGTCCTTCACGAGAAAAACATATTAATAGTGTTAGGTCGTATCGCTATCCTGTTCTACATATGTATAATTGTCGCCAGAATTATACTTGTTACCTAATAAAGATCAATTTATCACATAAAGCCCTCTATGGGAGGTTCAATATTCATTTAAATAAATATCATAATTACGACACAACTAGTTTGATGTCCAGGCTTACGCTCAAGTCTTTGTTACAACGTGGAAACCAAACTATGAAAATGACGTCACGTCAGCGGTTTGACGTTATATAACCGGCAAATTCCATGTTCAATAATAAATCACTTTTATGAGCCAAGGCTAGCGGCATATCACCTTAGTAAACTCGTTTATTTAAAGTGTGATGAATGAACACTCATGAAGTGTCCTTTAGTTATTATATATGGTAAAATCAACATGTTAAGATTAAGTGATACTAAACATTTAAATGCATTGTTTTTTCTTCCTTCTTTAGTTCAACACAGATGGCTCGATTAGTTATTTACGTTCCACTTGTTTCGATAGTACTGTTCTGCTTCATTAGTTTGTAATCTTGTTCCTGCCGACCTGTTAAAGCCCACATTCCATCATTGAACCTCATTCCATGTGTTTTTGGAATTCGTGATTCCAAGAGATCTAAGACAGCCGAATTGCTTCAATCTGCCTCGTTCTCACGCATCCTGAAAACGTTAAAACATTGAACTACTTGATCAGAGACGAAGGGTATACGAACAGAGTATTCTTTTACCCATCTGTGGTAAGAATATCCATTTGATACAGACACTGTCTTAAAGAAATAATCCTTCATGGTGCTAAACTCCAGATGGAGATCACAATTTTGAAATGTTAAAACCTCTGCAAATATTGCTAATAGTGGCAAGAAAGTAAGTTATAAATAGTTCACAACTATTTCGGCAGTAAATGTTGAAAAACGTCAATTGAAAATGTACAAAATGTGTACTAGAAAGTGAAATTAATACTTGAACTTTATCCCAGAATTATGATTCTAATATTTCAAGACAACTTTGAACAGTTTTAAAATGTTGGCTATAATATCTATAATCTGGAGTTCAGCACCTTTAAGACTTTGGCTTCCAGCGATAAATGTGATCATCAGACTGCACGTTTTCGCCGTCTGATCTAAATATTCACTGTTCATCATTAAGTCGAATTAAAACATCCCGAAATCTTTTTTTTATAAATCGATTAACGCCTCGTTGGTGTAATGGTAGAGCGTCCGCCTCGGATGCGGGTGGTCGCTGACTCGATCCCCTGCCGGGCCGTTCTAAAGAATTTAACAATGGTAGAACTGCCTGCCTTTGTTGACGCTCAATGTTGCGGGGTTAGCATTACAACTGACTGACTGGCTGGTGTCAGGATAAATGAACCAGTAGTACTAGTGTCGTACCAAGGAAACGCCGTGATATAACTGAAAAAGTGTTGAAAGCGTCGTAAAACACCAAACAATCAATCAATATGAATCGATATAAAAACAAAGACTGTATAAGTGCATCTTCTGAATTTGATCGATATTCATATCAATTAAATCGCCTCAGATGGTCGGTTTTCGCGTGCCAGTTAATTGAATGATTGTTTGGTGTTTTACGCCGCTTCCAGTCCGCGTCTATACACAGTAGGGTGTGTAAGATTCACATTTAAACAACTCTTCAAAGGATCTTAGCTTTTCAACCTTGATTTTGTCAATTGCTGTGCAAAAGAGAAGTATGGAATATAAATAAAACACTGAATTTATATCATATTCTGCAATATACGTGTGGGGAAAACATATAATCCCTAATAGCCTATAAAATGTACATCAGCGTTTGAGTCTTACGTATAACACCTTATAGCCTATAAGTTGTACATGACCGTTTGAGTCTTACTTGTAACACCTTATAGCCTATAAGTTGTACATCACCGTTTGAGTCTTACTTATAACACCTTATAGCCTATAAGTTGTACATCACCGTTTGAGTCTTACTTGTAACACCTTATAGCCTATAAGTTGTACATCAACATTTGAGTCTTACTTATAACACCTTATAGCCTATAAGTTGTACATCAACGTTTGAGTCTTACGTATAACACCTTATAGCCTATAAGTTGTACATCACCGTTTGAGTCTTACTTATAACACCTTATAGCCTATAAGTTGTACATCACCGTTTGAGTCTTACTTATAACACCTTATAGCCTATAAGTTGTACATCACCGTTTGAGTCTTACTTATAATCCCTAATAGCCTATAAGTTGTACATCACCGTTTGAGTCTTACTTGTAACACCTTATAGCCTATAAGTTGTACATCACCGTTTGAGTCTTACTTATAACACCTTATAGCCTATAGGTTGTACATCACCGTTTGAGTCTTACTTGTAACACCTTATAGCCTATAAGTTGTACATCAACATTTGAGTCTTACTTATAACACCTTATAGCCTATAAGTTGTACATCAACGTTTGAGTCTTACGTATAACACCTTATAGCCTATAAGTTGTACATCACCGTTTGAGTCTTACTTATAACACCTTATAGCCTATAAGTTGTACATCACCGTTTGAGTCTTACTTATAACACCTTATAGCCTATAAGTTGTACATCACCGTTTGAGTCTTACTTGTAACACCTTATAGCCTATAAGTTGTACATCAACATTTGAGTCTTACTTATAACACCTTATAGCCTATAAGTTGTACATCAACGTTTGAGTCTTACGTATAACACCTTATAGCCTATAAGTTGTACATCACCGTTTGAGTCTTACTTGTAACACCTTATAGCCTATAAGTTGTACATCACCGTTTGAGTCTTACTTATAACACCTTATAGCCTATAAGTTGTACATCAACGTTTGAGTCTTACTTGTAACACCTTATAGCCTATAAGTTGTACATCACCGTTTGAGTCTTACTTGTAACACCTTATAGCCTATAAGTTGTACATCAACGTTTGAGTCTTACTTGTAACACCTTATAGCCTATAAGTTGTACATTAACGTTTGAGTCTTACTTATAACACCTTATAGCCTATAAGTTGTACATCAACGTTTGAGTCTTACTTGTTTAAGTTGAACATCAACGTTTCAGTCAATGTACAAATTGGCATTTCTGATCAGTGACGGTCCTAATCAGCCTGTACATCTGTTCCGTCTAATCAGAATCTTCAGAAATTGACAGAATCTTCTAGTAAGCTTATGTAAGTAATATTTGAACAGTGCAGATCTTGATGCAAAAGCAAACTGGTACCTTTTCCTATGGTCGGGTTTATTTACTGGCGAGTGGACAGACCATTGAACGCATAAATGAGTCAGAAACAAAAACAACCTGTTAAACTATTAGTTTGGCGAAAAAACAAGTATTAGTTTAATGTGTCTCTATTTTTCCTTCAACAGCTTCACAACAAATGCATCAGAAGATGCAGCTCCACGCATGTGATGAAAAGACGCAACCTATCCTGATGATACATTCGACACATTTGTTGTTATAGAATTATTTTAAATCACGATACCACTGCACGTACTGTACATGCGTACTATATAATGTTATGCTATATTATGGTATAGTGCATGGTAAGCGTGTATACTGTATTCGTTTATGTGTCTCTATTTTATACATGTGATGATGAAAAGACGTAACATATTCTGTTGATACCCTCGACACATTTGTTTTTATAGAATTATTGTGAACAAGATATCACTGCACATAATGTACCTACGTAATATATAATGTTATGTTATGGTATATTGCATGGTAAGCGTGTGTGTATATATATATACAGCGGTGATGAGGACATGATAATACGTATAGATAACACATTCTCCGTCAATGACGCGACATTTTACCCTTGTCCAACCAAATCATGTACTTGTTAATCGGATGTAGATGTGCTCTGCGTGCTATGTCATTTGTAATATGTGTATTTGTGTTTATTGTTTTTCTCACGGGCACGGTGGTGTCTTTAACTTGTATTTGATAAATAAAAAAAATCTTTTTCATATTGAAATTGGCAGTGGTTACTAACTGTCATATAACTTGTAGTAAAGATTAAGTGAGTCTATTTCGACAGTACAGTTGTTTCAAAAAGGGAACAACACCATGAGCGTCGCGAAAGAGGATCGATCCAGGTACGTCCGCTCCCAAATATCCCACCTAAACCACACGGCCATTTCCTGCAGTAGAAAATGGTTTAAAGCGACTGAACTCAAGATACCTAACTGTCGAAAAAAAAAAAAAAAATCCAATTTTAAGAAAATAAGTGTTATTTTTGTATTTGGGGCATTCAAATATGATAACTGACATATTACATACCCCTATAATCGGTGAGATTTTCTTGTTATCGATACTTTTTCCATCGCAAATTCTACCCTGTCAGTAACGGGGTAAGTTTATAAATATATTTCGATGCTTTTAATCTCATTCATCACGTGACTTGAAAAGTCGTCACGTGAATTAAAGAGTCGTCACATGACCGATAGGACGCATGCGCATTAAATGAAACCTTTTTATACCATGAATGTTTTATGCAAAATCACGAGGAGCTCATGCAATTACAAACAAATCTCTATGATTACTGTCGTTCGACTCAGCCAAACGTGTAAATTGTGTATAATTGTACAAGCCTGTCATAGTGAACCGTTATACAGTTATATCACGTGATCGTTGCAAGGTGCCCGTCTGAAGGATTCCGTGGTATTTTTAAATTGATAAAAACGATATATTTTCTACCCTGGTTTTACTTGGATAACATAAAGAATAACATTTAGGGCGAATTCGATTTTTTTTGATTTTTTTTTTTTTCGTGCCATCTGGATTTCAGTCGCTTTAACATAAATAAGTATCTTATATTATGATATAAGGGGAGTTAATCCATATAAATAATTGAATCGTATAGGCATGTGTTGTCTCTATTCTTATGCTGATGCATCAAGTCAAAGGAAAGGAATTCATTTTCCATAGGCGACAATTATAGCATTTAGGGTTATGGTTCGTTAATATCAAATGTACTTGTATCAAATTAAAGTTCATTCTTATAACTTCCACAAAATCAAAAAAGATTCACCGCCCGTTTAAGGTTTTAGGAGGATAAATAAAATGTCATCCTTAACCCGCACTGAATTTTACTGTATTTGCAGTCTCGTTTAAAATCTAAAAATAGCATTTGACATATATTATCAATATATAGTCAAATGCTGTTTTTGGATTTTAAACGAGACTGGCACCTGTGGCTTTTTCATGTTATGTTTTTGCAACGGAAAAGGAATAGGCATATAATCAATATAGGTTTTCTATTATTTACATATTCAAGATCTTCAAATGTTTATACAATACATGTGTACTATCATATAAGGAAAACTTTTAACACTTTAATACAGACGACTTATAACACTTTTGCAACAGACCAATCTTGAAACAAAATGAGAACATTTCAAGTCGTGTTTGTATGTTTGTTTGGTGTTTTACGACGCTTTTAACGTTTCAGTTATATCACGGCGTTTCATGGGTAATTTACCAGTACTACTGGTTCAGTTATCCTGACATCAGCGAGTCAGTCGTTATGCTAACCCCACAACCCTGAAACCCAAGGTTTGAAAGCTATTACTATCATTGTTAAAGTCTTTGGTATGACCTGGCGGACGCTCTACCTCTACACTACCGAGGCGGTCTTTCAAGTTCGTACAATGCTTTCAACGTTCGTATCAACTTGAAAGAACCGGTTTTCTAGATATTTAATGTTTAACGCATTGCTAGGTGTTTGCAAACAATGCATATTCAGGTGAGGCTCCTCGTACCGAGCTGTCTCTGCTGAAATCTGCATTGTTTGAAACTTAGACATTAAATTTTACCAAAATTCCTGTTAGACGAAAAATGGAGTCGTCCAATTTTTAACCATGGAAGAGTCGACTCTGTAAAGTTCGGTAGTGAAAGATTTAACTCTTAAAACTCTTTGGCTGCCAAAGGCAATTCAGTCTCTCCTGGAATCTGCATGGTTTGCCACTTAGAGATTAAACTTTACCAACAATACTGTTGGACGGAAAATAGAGTGGTCCTTTTTTAAAAATGGTAGCGTCAACTTTGGAAAATTCTTCAGTGAAAGAATTAAGAGTTTTCTCGGGATTCTTGATTTTTTTAAAGCAGACGACACTTTAAAAACAAATCTATGTAAATGGATTAGTGTATGTCAGTTACTTTTTAAGACCAATATACAACAACCAGTCGGTGTATTGACCCCTAACCACGTGCATACATTTGGATCTGCAGCAGACGACCCTTGAAAACAAGACAAAAGGAAAATCAAAGTACTGAAAGTACTGAAAGTACTGTTCACCAATTATTTTTGGACTTGTTTGGATAGTATTGTAATATGTGTGTTGGTGTCCATATAACTTTGATTTGTGCTAACTTGAAATTATTCATATGTTAAAAGAAAACTTAAATGCAAAATGTATCTCTGCTCACGCTTTCACAAACAATCTCATTTAGCTTGTATTTGCCTGAATCCAAATCTAAATATTGAGTCCAAATCTTGGATAACAGGAGATTTATGTGCTTACAAAAATACAACCGGTTTCAAACTATCACAATTGAGTAGTTCTTAAATGTTGTAATATGTGGTCATGCACCGACTCTGGCTTCCAAGTTGTTATAACAACGTAAACCCGACATTTCTATTCCTCCTTAGTCTATCTTTAGGTGCATATTGTAATTTGTTATAGGTCTGGCACAAACATGTCAATGTGCTGTATGTTTAACGCGCCATGAAGGGAAGGCACTTTTGTTGGTTTTCTAAAATCTTACATCACAGAAAACTTGAATTTAAAATGATGACGTATTAGGTAGGTTTTCTGACTGCTAGACAATATTGATATAATCAATGAAAAGATTACATATGGGAAGACGCTTTACCTAGAATTCATTATCTTGGCAATTACTACAATGCTCTGTATACAAAATTAAGTTGCCTTCTTAACTACTAATAGTTTAAATTCTTTTCCACATTTGCAGTAAACGAATTTAGAAAAACATTATGGCAAGAGGCAAAATTGCCTATCATATGCAATTTCTTCTTTTACTTCATTGTATTTATCTTTATTTAACAAAATATATCATTCATTGATAAAGTTTACATTTTTGTTTTGAATTGTCTAAATATTTTAATACCTGTAATGGAAATGAAATGGACGGCTCAATAATAACTGCAGATGATTATTTACATTCTATTTCATTTTGCCTGTGTTTTTAATTATAACTTTGACAGAAAATAAAAACTCCTAAATAATGAGTATTAATTCATATCTGTCGTCATTTGGTAGTGGTAACAGCGTCTGCTCTGAGAGCAGAAGACCCGAGGTAAATCCAAGGTCGGGTCATGCCAAAGATTTAACAAAATGATAGTCATGACTTTCCTCCTTTGCGCTCAGGGTTGAGGTTTTTTTTTAATTCTACAATGTATCATAATTTAACAAGTAATACAAATTCAATTAACTAAAATGGTTGCTAACTAGCGCTAGCGCTCAAATAACTGTAAACACAACGTTAACCCAACTATACAATAGGCAGGGCCGTAACGTGACCTATTTCTATTATTTGTAAATGCAGCATGTCATCGCTTGGTGAATTTTGTCATTCTTATTTAATAGACGACAAGGTGTCATCGGTTCCCATAGAGTAATTTTAATTCTCTGCTTCCTTCCGTTATGAATACTTCGCTGTTTTCACGATTTCATCCGATTTCTAAAAATCATTGATTCGTACCCGGTTTTTCATGTTTTGTTCGAGATGAACGATTCGTACCAACTGGTTTTCTCTCTTTGCTCTTGGGAAACTGACTTGACCATTTTCTTTTGTTTATTTTTCAGTTTTCTACTGGCATGTTCAAAACGATTAAAGTGACATTACAAACAAACAAAACAGACTTAATAATTCTTGCTATATGTTGACTATACATGTGATCTTTCATAATGCTCAATCTTGATCATAAATATCTTTATTTTATTTTTAAATTACTTTGTACTTTTTGTTTATATATTCCCGTTTTTGCTATCATACTTCTGCTAAACTGAAAGAAGAATAGACTTCCCCCTCCTTCCAATTAGAGGAATTAAAACAGTTTATTGGTAAAGAAAACTTGAGAAACTTTAGCTTGTATGACACATTATCTAAACTTGTCATTTCACGACTAAACTTCACATGCTGAATATCATCGTAGCATATAAAACGTTTAATCCGTCAATATTGACCCTTTCTGCTGTCGGTAATCTTTCTATTTAGACTATGATAGCCAGGTGAGCAATATAGGCACATCTTGGCCTTCTTGTTTAAAATAAAGGGACATTTGGCCTTCTTGTTCGAAATAGTTACATCCTGTCTGTTTGCACAGGTTATTTAAATGTACTGAACTGCATCTGTTTCCTTTAAGACATGCTTCAAAATCATGCGCGGCATCTTTGATGCTTTGCATCATAATTCGTCTTGTTATTATATTGTACTTAAGTTTACTGTTTTACAAAGCTTTATCCTCACTTCATAGTATAAACCTTTGTAATGTTGATATGTTTATTTAATATGTTGATTGTAACACAACACCTGTAAAGTTTACGTGTAATTTAAATAGCTGTACTGTTCTGTTCTGTTCTATTCTGTTCTGTTCTGTATCAGCGCCATGTATAAAAGACAATGAACAATGCTTTTCATCAGTTTCAGCAATAAAAGTGAAGAAGGAACCAGCTTATTGATTGTTTGACGACAAACGGACTGCAGAACTGTCCTATCCGTATTAGCACCAACAGTATTTACATATGTCCAGCATCAGTAGAGGAAAAGTAGCCATTTTATTGATTTTACAGCAGTAAACGGGTCGCAGTAAACGGATCGCAGTCGGAACGCATAACTTTCTTATCGGTCACAGCAGCCAATGGAAAAGGAGCAAATGTGTTGTGCGGTCCGATTTTCCGTATATTGGAAGGTTATACACGAATAGGAATATTTACAAAAAAACACACTAAAAGGATCTAATTATGTTTGCTAAAGCATATATTTCAAATGATATATAATAAGAATTACGTGTGAAGTTTATGTGACAGAAACATGCATGTATGAGAGGCGCTTTCCATCCGCCATACTGATCTGGCACTACACACTGTTCGACATTAGTCATAGAAGGTATCGTGAAAAATAAAAATTGTGTGGGATTTGGTTAAACGAGACAGAAGCGTATTCCCATTGCCTCCTGTCTACGAGATTAGTCGATACGTGTTTTATTTGTTAAACATGTTTTGCAAGTCTTGCAGTGTGGTCTCCGCTTCGGGTACGGGTACGGGCACCTGGAATGGAATGTGTACACTTTATGTTAGAGATGAGATCGTTCTTGAAACTAAACAATCGCCCATTTATGTTCATCTTCCGAAGCCAAGCGTAATTAGTTCATTACATTGCCTTACTTAGCAATGGGAATTATAATGTACGAAGAAGCCTTGGCTAGTGAAGATGATCGATGTTAGGCCTTCTCAACATACAACATATTTGCAGCAAACAACTTTCATACAATATAAACAAAATTAGGGAAAATCTCTATACAAGAAAGTAAGATTAATGAATCGAGTAAAAACAGTGTGTGGCAATAATGACAATTTCGCCAAATGTAATATCCTGAGTAGTCGAGTTTGATACTCGGGTTATATGTCTTTTATATTTTAGAAGTAACGGCAGGCTAACAACAAGTGTCTGAATTCCCATTACAGAAATAAATCTCTATATTGTCCATACGCTATGATGAAACATTATCGTAATGGTAATTTGGGGAATCCCTCGCGTGTTATTATAAATAGCCCCTCTATGCGGTCCATTTAGATTAATAATAATGACTATATAATACAATATATTTATTTATAGTAACACGGTCTTTTTTTGGGATTTCGCGAGTTTTTCTCATACGATAACATTACGGTCGTTATTATTATAGCATAAGGACCTTATAAAGACTATTTGTAGTAATTTAACCAGAAATTGCATGTTTTTTCTAATTCTCTCTTTAAAAAAAAACCTCGGACGCCTGTGGGCTGAAACGTTATATTATTGACAGCTCGGACGCTCAATCTTTTTCCAACCAAGCGTTCGAGTACTATATTCTTTCGGTTGATAACTCCAGTTTTTAAAATTCAAATTTTCGGACACTAGTTGTTTAGGAAAGTCAATGGTCATTTGAACTCATTCAATACCGAGCCATTCTCATTTCCTTTCACAATTGAGTTATTTGTAACATCCTATCGTTATTGGATAGAGCTATTTTCTAGCGGGCACCATTGACTGTAACCGTTGCATTGACATAAAAATGATATTCCAATTGAGAAATGACTTTCTTGGCTTTTAACACGGATTCGTTTCATGTTTAAACAAATTAAATATTCCATTTTATTTCAGAGTAAAATATGGGATTCTTGATGAATTAAATTATTCTATCTATATTATAACTACTAATTGATGTTTATGCCAAAATACTGCTTTAAAGTTGAATGTGAATTATAATCACAGTAAGTGTTTGAAGCCCATATGATAAAGTAAATAAAGTAAAGGTGTAAGCAATTGGGGAAAAGAAGACATTTCTCATGTTTCTGTTTTTTAAAATTCGGTTGCTTTGAACGTTAATGTAGAGTAATTTCCACGAACGGATTTAATACAACGGAAATCATATGAACTCGCTATGTTGATATTTGACAACAAAAGATAACGTTATCACCTTGGTCATAGCTAATAGCTCAACCCACTCAAAACACATAGCGAATCGGTTTATCTAGTTCGTAGATTGTAGCTCAATCATTCAAAACTGATAGAGAAGTGATCGATCTGGGTTGTAAATTGTAGCTCAACCACTCAAAACTCATAGAGAATTGGTTGATCCGGGTCGTAGCTCAACCATCCAAAACTGATAAGAGTATTGGTTAGTCTTGCCCGTAGATTGTAGTTCAAACATCCAGAATTGATTAGAGTATTGGTTGGTCTTGGTCGTAGATCGTAGTTCAACCATCCAAAACTGATAATAGTATTGGTTGATCTTGGTCGAAGATCGTAGTTCAACCATCCGAAACTGATAAGAGTATTGATCGGTCTTGGTCGTAGATTGTAGTTCAACCATCCAAAACTGATCAGAGTATTGGTTGATCTTGGTCGTAGATCGTAGTTCAACAATCCATAACTGATAAAAGTATTGGTTGGTCTAGGTCGTAGATCGTAGCTCAACCATCCAAAAACTGATAAGAGTATTGGTTGGTCTTGGCCGTAGATCGTAGTTCAACCACTTAATAAGCATACATAGTTGGTTGATTTACGTAGCTCAGTCACCAACAACACAGAACGCATTTGTTTATCTGGGTCGTAGATCGTAGCTCAATTATTCAAAACTCATAGAGAATTAGTTTATCTTGGTCGTCAATCGTAGCTCAACCCTTCCACACTCATAGAGAATTTGTTGATCTGAGTTATAGATCGTAGCTCAACCACTCAAAACGAATTGATTGATCTGTGTCGTAGATCATAACTCAACAACTCAAAAGTCAAAACACATAGATAATTGGTTGATCTGGGGCGTAGATCGTAGCTCAACAACCACTCTGACAACAGATAAATGAATTTAGTATAAATTCATCGATCGCTATAACACGTCGAAGAAATGTGAGTATCCCTTTTGAATTCGAGTTATCGAAATTCTTCTAAATTGTTTCCTTTTCCAGTTCAAGTTATGGACAGTCCTTTATGGTGTGTCTCTTTTAAGTTCGAGTTAACAACATTCCTCTCATGATAGTGTGTCCCTTTCGAGTTCGAGTGATTTACATTCCTCTATAGTGTGTCTCTTTCGAGAACAAGTTATCAACAGTCCTCTTTACTATGTCCCTTTTGTATTCGAGTTATTGACAGTTCACTATATTGTGTCTCTTTCGAATTCAAGTCATCGACAGTCATCTATATTGTGTCCCTTATCCAGTTATCACAGTTCCCTATAGTGTGTCCCTTTCGAATTCAAGTTATCAACATTGCTCTATAGTATGTCCCTTTCGAATTCATGTTATCGCCTGTCCTCTATATCGCGTCCCTTTCGAGTTCGAGTTATCGACAGTTCCCTATATTAAGTCCTTTACAAATCTAAGTTATGGAAGTTTTTCTAAACTGTGTCCCTTTCGAGTTTGTGCTATCGACTTATTTTGTTTTATTGTGTTCCTTTCAAGTTCAACTTATCGAAAGTCCTCTATAGTGTGTCACTTTTTAATTCGAGTTATCGATAGTTCCCTTTATTGTGTGCCTTTCCAGTTAGATGTATCGACAGTACCCTATATTGTGTCCCTGTTGAGGGTTATCGAAATTCCTCTTTATTGTACCTCAATTTCATTGTCCATATAAAACTCCCATTGAGAAAAAGTTGCTATTTTTACTGTCAAGACAAATGTACCACGTGACCATGAGACATGACTCACGGCCGTATGCACAGGTGGGATTTTAATGAAACTCATTAAAACTAGACATGTAGAGCGCTCTATGTTTTACTTCTGTGCTATGAAACATTTTACAGATCATAAAATAATTATAATTTTATTATTTATATTTTATTATTTATTATTTTACTATTTTTTGGTATAATAAAATAAATAACAAATTGCTTTGAATATGACAGTTATATTGTCCTCCTTCGGAAAAATACTGTCATTAAAACTAGACATGTAGAGCGCTCTATGTTCTACTTCTGTGCTATGAAACATTTTACAGATCATAAAATAATTATAATTTTATTATTTATATTTTATTATTTATTATTTTACTATTTTTTGGTATAATAAAATAAATAACAAATTGCTTTGAGATTAAACGTCGGAAGTTGGGACTCACGACTGTAACAGAATGACGACCGGTTTGACGTCGTAAAAAATTGAACGCAGTTTTCATTAAATCTGTACAATGCATATGGTCTGGGAAAGACCGGATTTAAATGTTTTTAACGCGCGAGTTTTCTCCATTCTATGTTTGAAGTCATTGTGTGTATGTGTATGTGATTCTTGCGCCTTTCTTGCGTTAAATTTTCTTACATTTTCTCTCTGACGTATACGCTTGTTTTCTATTTTGTTTAGTTTGTCCCTGGACGCGATTCTCTGATTACTTTTGTTCGTACCTTCCTTGCTTTCTGACAGCTGTTTCCGTTGTTTATTATTTTGAATTGCACAATCATATTTTTTATTCGATTGTGAGGTTTTTAGATCGTTTTAACCAGCGGTAATACTCAAAGGTACCCTTTGGCGGCGTCCCTATAAAAAGTACACGTAATAAACGTTAAAAAACGCTCAAAGGGGACAAAATGTCAGTTATGACAAAATTATGATATTTCATTCAATATCAACACATTAATTAAACCCGTTGAAATTTAAAAACAATGTTCTAGACGTATGTTGAAAATAAACTCAAAATGGAAAAATGAAATACACAGTTTTAATTATTTGTGTTTAATTCTTAACGCTATCAGTATAAGTGATGTTTTTTGGTGAAAGGGGACATTTTATCAGTGAAAATAACCTGAATAAAAATAACGGTTTTTGATGCTAGAATACGCTAAAATTTTATTTACAGAAATTCTGGTTCAGACGTATTTTACATGCAAAATGTTGTAGTATTTTGCTTAAATAGCAAGCCTCATTTTTATTTTATAAAAATTAGTATGATAAAATACACCCTTTTTTAAGCTGAATTACACAATTTTGTTTTTTCCTTAACGACATCCATCTTCTTGGAGGTCTTGTTTATTTCCGTCAAAATTACGTTATTTCCTTTAATACGTATACGACGTCGGTTGATATATTTTCCTGCGATTTTCTTAAAAAATGTAATTTTAAGAATATGTTTCGTATACTTAGTTGGAACATTTTGTTACAAATTACAACGTCATTTTTAACCGCATTCCGTGCAAACTATCTTTTTATAAATAAACTCGTTTACCAAAGATAATAATAAAGGTCATGCATCCGAAGTATATTTTATTTCCTTTGTAATCATACCAAAATCATACATGCAGCTGTAAAAATGGCGAAGATATTGAAGATTAATGGTCAACGTGTGACAAAATCTTGCGTGAGCCCCAACTTTTGACGTTCAATCTAGAATATGACAGTTATATTGTCCTCCTTCGGAAAAATACTGTCACCCTCGCCTGCGGCTCGGGTGACAGTAATCTCCTTAGGCTGACAATATTAATGTCCAATTCAAAGCAATGTGTTATTTATATAATATCATGTTTAAAGCACTATAACATTGGGTCCTCTTCTGCGACTTCTTCGTGTTCACTTTCCCTTGTGACGTCACCATCACTCGATGCGTCGCTTTCTGACTCATAGTCCTCTTCCAATCCGGAATTGTCTGCTGCCATGTCTATGACGTTATCACGTTCTTCTTCGGTAACAATTTCGACAATTTCCCCGAATAAATCCCTTCTTAAATTCACGATATCATGGGCTTTTAGGTTTGCGTACTCGTAGAACATGTTCCTGACCCCCTCTACAATAGCCAATCGAAGGCGGAGTTTAAAGCGGAAGCAGCGTGCTCCTTGGTCCCTGGCCTTGTGGTAGCGGTATAGTACACATTCCATTTTCCTGTTCAGTATCACGATCTGGTCACATGCTCGTCGGAAATGATGCTGCGTGCGTCGTAGAATCATGTGTTTGGCTGTCAAGGCTTTGTTTCGGGTAACTGGTGGCATTTTGAGACGATGTGTGCAGATTCAAACTTGAGTTCAAAGTGCGCATATATACACAAGAATGTTTAACGTTAAGCTGTAGATTGTCCTTCTTTTAATATATTAGTGTGTATAAACATTTACATATTACGTCTCTTCAGGGATATACATGTATGTACTCCATTCACATCGCGCCGCTATATGTCGAGATAATGGAATCTCTTAAATAATAAATCCCGCCTGTGATGATGATCTTAAATCAAATTGGATTGATATGAAAGTATGTTACTTTATAATGGTTATATCATGCACTTTTCTATCACAATAACCAAAAACGTGTTGTGTACGTGTATTCACCTCCTCTGGTCTAATCAAATGTCACATATTATGAGTTCGCGTGTAATAAATGACTTGATCAGAATCACACAACAGAACGTATATATTCAGTGGAAACTATTAGCGTTTTATCCGTTAGTATTGCCTTCTGATATACATTAGAACTTCTTTGTACACTTAAAATGTTCGGGATGTTTACACTTATATTTCGTTTATATATAAACCACCTTTTTCTATAATAATGATACGTTTCTATATCTCCTACAGAGTATGGCTGAGAACTGATAGAGCTGTTTGTATAAGCACGATTATATATACATAATCTCAACTATCACCCTCTCACCCCCGGGGCAGTATAAATAAAGCCATAATTTGTAGAAAAGGACATCCTACGTTTTGTTGGCTGACACGTCCGCATTTTAGGTATCGACATGTTTAAAGTGCAATTAGAGCTTGTCGCAGGATGAAGTGCGTGGGTCTTCAATAATAGGTTTTCAATTGAGGTGATTTAAAAACCTGTGAAATAACTATTATGATTACAAAGAAATAACAATTATGCATTTTAATATGTTTTCTTGTTCAATGTTCTGATATTTTGAATACATAAGTTTATTTGTTATTTGTATCTTTAATGTTATACCAGTTTTACATTTTATTTTATTGAACTTGGCGTAGTTAGTATTTTTGGACATTATGAATTATATGGAAATATATTTTAAATCCCATCTAGTGAATATGTCAGAGACTGTTGCTGGTCAGATCAATTCATCCAAATAAACAAAGGAAGAAAGAGCAAAAGATTCTGTTTGAAATGGACACTTTTTTCATATAATTACTTATTTCATAAGGGAAAGTTTAAATGATTGTTCAATGTTTAAATTATTTTTACCAAATATTCGTGGTCAAGGAAATGAATTTGTCGGAAATAATACATTTTTTTTCTAAAAGGCGCTTCTGCACCAGATCATTTTTAGAAACAATATGGGAAATGGAGCAATTGATCATTGAAATAAGCAATGTTGTAACTTCCGCAAGGACTAGGATCGGCAAACAGGTATGTGCAAGATCTACTAGGTTTGCCTTTTTTTTAAGATTACCACCGGAGATTTATAACCAAGTATGTTTGTGGTTTATCTTTATTCTCCCCTCTGATTAAGCCTTTCCAACATACGACATTTCTGCAGCAGACGACTTTAAACATATTTTGCATCATGAGCAATTTCTTCTTTTGCCACAATGTTTTCAAAAGTTATGTGCTTCAGAGGTGTCAGAAAGCGTCTTTATTAGGGAAAGGGATAATCGAGCGTCTCTAAGATCTAAAATGCCATTTTATCTCATATTTACTATTTAATGATACCTGAAACAATTGGTCTATGGTAAATTACAAACATGTTTATGTACACTGAAAATTAGTAATCATTTTGCGAGAAGAAAATATAGATAAAGAGGTGTCTGAACTCAATGTTTCTAATATTTCAGATCAAAATTAACTTAAGCATTCTGCTTTAACCCGCCCCCCCCCCCCCCCCCCCCCTTCCCCACATGCAACAAATATGCAGCAGACGACTTTGGAAACAACTAAAAATCTGAAAATCTCCATAAAATATAGCTTAATTGTTAAATAAAGTTGAAAACATTGTGGCAAAAGGCGAAATTGCTCGTTCTGAGCAATTTTTCCTTTTGTCACGATGTTTTCAAAAGTCGTCTTGCGTCAATGATTGGAAAGGGTTAACAGTTCAATAAAACAGTGTAAATTATGACTAGGCTGCAAATATAAACTAATACTTTATCTTAGAATAAAAAAAAAAAAAAAAAACCTCATACTTCAGTGATTATTGTTGCCATTTAGACCGCTATTTAGACGTGTGGATGAATATCAGACACTGTTAAAACCTCATGTTACAAGCCAGTAAATGTATGAAGTATGAGACTTATAACCCTGTTTATTATAAAACCTCGAAATTTCGATTTGTACACAACACGGTTCAAATACCATTGAGGCAATGACAATCAAGATTACAATAAATAATTATCAATGTGCGATCTAAATGTACGCTGTATGTCAAATAATCAGAGATCAGGCTTGATCCTTATTAGAATGTCACATGGGTTTGTTCCCGGAACGTCGACTCGTTCCGCTTAACACCTTTCACTAATCCGGGATTAGGGGGTACCTAAAGGGGTATAGAACTATACATACCACAAATCAATTTATTTGATTTTAAGGATGCACGCATTAAATGCATTTTAATAAAGAATAACTTTTTAACATTATTAATTAAGTTCATACTGTAAATTTATCTGAAGGATAGACGTTAATTGATCAAAATGATTACTGCTTTTCCTTTAACGTCGTTCCGTTGTACGATACTATACTGTGGTATTGTTGTAACCATTTCCTTCGGCGGTGTAGTGGTAGAGCTTCCTCGAGTGTAGAAGATCGCGCATTCGACCCCCGGCCGGGACATATCAACATTTAAGAATGTTAGAAATTGTTTTCCCTCTCTGGCGCCCGGTTTTTCGGGCTTACAATTACAAATGACTCACTGGTGCCAGAATAACTAACCTATGCATGAAACGCCGTAACATAACTGTAAACATCGAAATCGGCTTTTAATATACACACACACATACTAACACCCAACAGCTTATTTAAAGAGTCGTCTGCTGCAGATGCGTTAGAAACATGTGTATGAAGGAAGGAGATAACAGTTTCTAGTTAGTTTTTTATCAAATGCTATTCTTAATTAACCCATTACTTCACACAGACGACAATTGACGCCTGCTGTTACAGACAACTTTTGAAAACATTGCAATTAAAGGTGAAATTGCTCAAAACGAGCAATTTCACATTTTATTGCAATATTTTTAACTCTTTATCAATATAATTCTTTCAGTGTTCTAGAGTGATGGAATTGTTCCGTCTTATGATTGTAAAGCAGACAACCTATGAAAAGCCATGTGAAGTAATGGGTTACATGTAAACCTTTTGGACATGTAGAGACGGACAACCCAATAAAACAAGTATCGATTAAAAACGTGCAATTTCTCCTTTTGCCACAATGTTTTCCACTTTTTGTCATAGGTTATCCATTCAATTATGGAGATTTTCTATTTTTTGACAAAAAAACGTTCAAAGTCGTTTGCTGCAGAATTGTCGTATGAGGGAAAGGGTTAAAGAAATAGCTACGTACTAATCTCTCAATCAAAGGTAGGTAGTCTATGCCTAGGCCCCATGCTAATGGCAAACTAGCAACCATGACAACGTACACCTGACGTCTGGTCATACTTCCACATGCATCGACTATCTGGTCTATGTTCTCGTTGCCAAGGAAACAATTTACGTAATCTTCAAAATAGCTGTGAAAATAGAATAGTGTGTGAGACTTTTTTAAACATGGTTTTATTTGATCATTGAAAAATGTTATATATATTGATAAAATCACTGTCGCAATATCAAATTCTTAATTAAACCCAATTCAAGCACTTTTATTTCATTGCATATAATGTACATGCATAGAGCCGGTAAAATCATGTTCACGTGAAATAGAGACAAACACATTTCAAGCCGTTAGAAAGTAATACTGTTTTTCTCACGGACTATTGGGTCAATTGACCATCTCAGTTGTAAATATATATGTTAACTTAGCACATTAATATTTGAAGGTGCTGAACTCCTCCAGATGGAGATCCCAATTTTGAAAATTTTAAAACTTATTCAAATATTGCTAATAGAGACAACAAAGTAAGTAATAAATATCTCAAAACTGTTTGGCTGTAAATTTTGAAAGACAGTCAATTGAAAGTCAATGCAAATGTACAAAATTTGGCTTACTGGGTATGTCTATCCAGTAAAAATGGAGCATACACGACCAATAATTAGATTATATACTAGAAAGTTAAATTATTACTCTAGTTTTATCTCAGAAGTCTGATTCATCAATTGGATTATTTTATTTTCATTATTTCAGAACTTTAAATATGGAGGCAATTTAACACAGGGGATAAGGCTTAGTTAGTTCGGCATATATTCTATTAAAGGTTGTTAGACATACACATTTACCGCTGTCGTTTAAGCGACATTTTTCTTCGGTATATGGAATCATGTTTGCTTAGAATGAAGAGAAGAGAATGCATGCCCGGCTCTCTACAACACTCAACCCTTCGCGCAATTATTACACGTGTTGAAAAAGTTATTAATGTGTATCCATGCAACAGTTTTATATATTTTCCTAATTACCCATACTCACATACTATAAGCTTTAGATCACCTAAATAAGATGATTTTGAGGTAATATATGTAGGTGATTGACAGTATGAATTTGGATTAAGATATGTCTTCCAACAATTGTTAATTTCACACTCTCCTAAACAGCTTAAAGTTAAAGGTTAAATTTTCATTATTTGTTATAATCTATTTTTGAAATCTTCCAAAATCAGGAAACTTCAAAGTTATTTCGGATTATTACTTGTTGTTCAAATTAGTATTATATGATCGGGTTGGACCAAGAATATAACAAAGCATGACAATCGATATTATAATATTATATGTTTAAATTGATATGAATGTGTCGTAATGCTTGTTTAACCATTTCCCACATATATATGCTTTCTGACGCCTATGAAGCAGACGACTTTTGAAACCATTGTGGCAAAAGGATAAAATGCTCATAATGAGCAATTTCTTCATTTGCAACAATGTTTTCAACTCTTTTTTATAGTTAAACTCCCATTTATGGAGCTTTTTCAAATTATTGTCGGTTGTTTTCAAAGTCCGTCTGCTACATATGTGTTGTATTTGGGAAAGGGTTAAGATTAACGCCTGGTCGTATAGAGTTTTCATGGAAAGTATCATAGGTACCTACCCGTACATGTCAGCAGCAGTTGGCGGGAGAGATTCACTACCTTGCATTCGGGTTCGATGTTGACAGGTTACTTCCTGAACGAGGAATCTCGTACAGCTATGGCTAACTGTTTTATTGCCGGACAAAGCTGAAATAGGATGTAATAAACCCTATATAACCCTTTAACTTAAACAACAACGCTGATCTAGACAATCTTAATATAATCGAAGCAAACACAAAGAAACTCTCTTTAAATGAAAGTGTGTTAAATTAAATAAATGTGAAAATATTGGCGAAAAAGGGGAAACTATTTACGAAGATCAATTTCTGCTTTTGTTAAAGTGTTTTATAAATGCATCGTCTGTAGATGGGTCAAAATGCATATGCATTTGGAAAAGGGTTAATAAATTAAGAAACATATGGCACGTTACTTTATAACAGTCCATTTATTATGGATTAGATTGGACATTCATAAAGTGCGACTCGGCGTCATTAGAGGTCGGTTTCGTCCGTGACATTGTCCGTCATTGTCACCGGAAAAGAACGACAAGTCCACGAATAATACTTATCTTTTACGATGGCATTACTCGCTGAGGCTATATACTGACACCGTACGGAAATTGACGAGTCCGTTAGAGGCGTCCTACCTTATATGTTTTCATATTTAAAGAGACAGGGCTTAAGGAAAATGTAAATTGTGTCGATGATTTTCGGAAGAAAAGGAAAATGATACGAAAAAACAACAACAGAAATGTGTTCATAGGTAAAACGAAATAAATAAATCAATAACCTATGAATCTTTCTGAAATTATCCCAATACATTGTATGTTTTAAAAAGCGGCCATACAATATCGTCGACTAGTCAAATATATTTTATATTGATATTAATGTATATAGAAATGAGTTATAATATTCGTTCACTATTCTTACGACATAATTAAACAATGACTTTCAGGGTATAAAATGTGTTATGTATATTTATTATTTTGTTCGTACTTCATAAACAACAATACGCATTCCAAATATAAAGTGGTTATGCTAAAACACGATTTTGATATTATTAACGTCTAGTAAATCACTTTTAAAATCGACATTTACGGTCATAGTTTGCTGTATAATTTTCTTAATTAAATATTTCACTTTTTTTCGTAAATAGATAGCACTGATAAATATATATAAATGATATTTATAAATATGCAATAGTTATTCGTAATTAAATGTCTCGCCGTCAACCGCATCGTAAATGTAATAAAGTGTCCCTGGTTAAACTGCATCGTAAATGTAATAAAGTGTCCCTGGTTAAACCGCATCGTAAATGTAATAAAGTTTCCCTGGTTAAACCGCATCGTAAACGTAATAAAGTGTCCCTGGTTAAACCGTATCGTAAATGTAATAAAGTGTCCCTGGTTAAACCGTATCGTAAATGTAATAAAGTGTCCCTGGTTAAACCGCATCGTAAACGTAATAAAGTGTCCCTGGTTAAACCGCATCGTAAACGTAATAAAGTGTCCTTGGTTAAACCGTATCGTAAATGTAAAAAGGTGTCACTGGTTAAACCGTATCGTAAATGTAAAAAGGTGTCCCTGGTTAAACCGTATCGTAAATGTAATAAAGTGTCCCTGGTTAAACCGCATAGTAAATGTAATACAGTGTCCTTGGTTAAACCGTATCGTAAATGTAAAAAGGTGTCCCTGGTTAAACCGTATCGTAAATGTAAAAAGGTGTCCCTGGTTAAACCGCATCGTAAATGTAATAAAGTGTCCCTGATTAAATCGCATATTAAATGTAATAAAGTGTCCCTGGTGTATCACTCACGTTTGAGGCGTCCCTTGCCAAAAAAGGCAACGAGACGATAGAGTTGTAATCATTACATACATATCAAAGATTTTGGCATTATATTTCAATGTAATCCGAACGGCCAGCATTTATATATTGGATTTGTAACATAGAAGAAACGCTCAAAGATGCTGACGTCAAATCTTAAGAATTCTATTCACACATTCAAGAATGTAATTCTAAGAACAGCATATTTACCATCCTCGGTACCCAGGCTATTCATAAAATATATGATACCCTGGGCAAATTGGCTGTACAAATCCCGTACTCATGAATAATTTATCAGGTGAAATGCAGCCTTTTGATTAGCCGCATGACACAAACCTTTTGCGATACTAAAATTACAGTGTTGTTACGGAGGAAATCGTGGCGCATGCTTTACGAAACTTCGCTAGCCAATTTGCCCAGGGTGTCATATATTTTATGTATAGCCTGGGTACCGAGGATGCATATTTACGTAAGCGTGTTGTTACGATCTTGTTTTGACTCATCCATAATTCCGTGTAACAAACGTACATGATTGATTTGGGTTTTACGCCGTTTCAACAATTTCATATCACAGCGGCCAGTTTACCTACTCATATGTTTCCTGGCTTTCATATACCAGTACTCCACACAACATACTGTCCAAGCAACTGGCTGCTTTTCCACATACACTGTTAGGCCCATTGGTGGAAGACGAATGACCCTTGTCACGGTGACTTTTGTCAAACGTCGGAAATAATGTTGGTCGAGCTTGGGTTCGAACTAACAACCACTGGATTGACAGCCCGCGTCGCTACCGGAGACAACAATACATCAGACGGCATTGAAAACATCTAGGCCCATCTACGGAAACTCTTCCGAAATGTAAGAAAACTTATTGTTTAACGTTAAAAACATTGTGTCAAAAGGAAAAGTTGCTCATAATTAGCTCTTTTTTTTTTAAATTGTGTCTTATTGGTTTGAAAAGTTTTCAAAATGCATATGAGGCGTTCCAACATAAAGGACTCTGCGTTATGTATCGATCCGGATCAGCCTGCGCAGTCCGCGCAGACCAATCCGAGCCAACACATTCTGTCTCAGGGGAATAGAGGTATGGAGTAATGAGTCATGAAACACAAAATCCACAGGATACGAAAAGTATATGTCCGGGTTAGCCTGCGCGTTATGCTTAGGCTGATCCGGGTCGATACTTGACGCAGAGTCCACAATGTGGGTGTGTTCTCGTTGGAAGGCTCATATCGAGGGCTTGGCGTGAAACAGTTGTAACTAAAAACTTATTTTGAAAACCCTGGTGTAGGGGCAATTTTGACCCCTTTGTAATCAATGCAAATTTAGGTGCCATTGCTCAGAACGCACAATGGCACCTAACTTTCCATTGTTTACCAAGTAAAATGATTTAACGCTTATAAAGACTTTATGGCGAGGTGATTAACCTTGGTAAAAAAATACCAATTTAAGTTACAACCGTTTCACGTCAAGCCCTCGATATGCATGTGGGAAAAGGTTTAATCTCCGTAAAGACGATTTGACCGTGACGGATTCAGCTAAAAGCTTGTTTCGCAATAAATGTGTAAACAAAGTCAATTTAAACTTACTATTTCCAACGTACAACAAATAAAAAATAAAATATTTTGAACACATATAGGCCAAAAATGGAATGAAATGGAAATGTTATTTAATGGAGCGAAACACATTTGAAAACATTGCGGCAAAGGTAAAATTTCCCTTTCTCCCTTTGACACAATGTTTTCAAAGGTCGCCTTCCACAGAGGCGTCAACATTTGCTTGCATATGGGTTACTAAGATACATTTAAAGTTGAAATGAAAAAGACAGAAAAAAACATACCCTCTACCAAAACTTCCGGAAGGGTGTCGTTCTTACAAAACATGAAATGGGTGTCTATCATCTTATTTATTTCTGTCCACTTTTCACATACTCCTAGTTCACGTTCCATACATTTTCTTGTACGTTCTTTGTTCCTTTAATAACAATAATAATAATGATAAAAATAATGAAAATAATTAAGATAATGATTATGATAATGATTATAATAAATATAATAATATTAATAATAATAAATATTGAGATGTAATTGGTAATTTATTTTGTATACAAAACTGCAGACGGTGTCGTCTATAAGGGATAATCATATTGAATAGAGCAAATTAACCTTTTTCGACTGTTTTTCTCACCTGCACATGTCTTGTAACGCTGACAACAGAACATCTGTGTTAGAGGACTCGCCAATTGGGAGATCTTCGCACGTACCCAAGATACGCTGTTGTCTTTCATAAACGGTGCAATTATAATTATAATTGGTATTGTTGGTGACTTCAGGGTCCTGGGCGGAGGAACGCAACATCACACCTGCTAGAACGATCGTTATCACTGTGAGGGAAGGAAAACACATACAGTGTGTGATATCGAATGAATGTTTGGAATTTAACGGTGTTTTCAACAGTATTTCAGTTATATCGGGGCAGTCACTTTACCTGACCAAGTGTTTCCTGGGTTTCTCCCGCATAAGAACTCTAATCGGCACCCCTCTAAGGCTACCATCTGACTTATACTGATAGTCCATTGGTGTAAGACAAAAGGCGCAATTCACAATGATATTTGTCAATTACTGGAAATAATGATAACTGGTCGATACTGGATTCGAGCTCTATATCCCTTGATCGATATATCTATTTATTGTATGCTAAATGATGAGATTCTGTATTCTATCAGTGAAATAAAATCCATATCACCCACACTGTGAGTGATATAGGTATGTCGGAACTACTTTTTGCGAATCTTTACAAATGTATAATTCCGTATTCCGTAAATTTCACAAATCGGACTTACTGTCATTGTCTGACATTGTGTAGTAAACAAATAAATCCAATAGATGTGTTCCATTTTTTTCTTTTCTCGTTACAACTTATCAATATGGCGGACAAACTGTGTTTGAAAAGGACATTCGCATAGATTCGTCCGCGTGTGAACAGGTACAAAGACACTAACTAGTTCCATTATTTCGTCATCAATTAGCATAAAATAAAAAGATTTTTTTTTTGTTTTGTGTGGATATGGAATATATCTCATCGAGAAGTGATACAATTTTAATATTTTCACGAGCGCGTATCCTCTATCCATCTATCGATTTCTGTTATTGTTACATAACATAACATAACATGACATTTATTACTCAAACTGACAGGTACATGCGTGTTATTACAACCTAGAGAGAGAGACGGCTCGAAATATTGTGTTTCATGCTGCTTTCAAGAATATTTCAGTCAAAATGCGGACTTTACGTTTTTGTATGGTTTGGCCGGTCGAATGTATATGGTTTTTCACCAATAATCTTTAGGAAGTCTTTTGCTGCTGATGCGTCAAAAGTCGTTTATAATAGAAAAACTAATTAGCATCAGCATCTCAAATGAAACATGCACTAAATATAGAACATAATTTTCGTAAAACGGTTTTTATTTGTTTGGAACAAACAAATTTAGTAGCTGCAATTCTGAAGCCATACGTCTTATGGAAAAGATCCTAAATTTCATACGCGTGAAAGTAGTATTCAATACTTGCTCTTACTTTTCAAATGTATCACGATTTTTGAAATAATGATATATTTATATCGTCTTTGTTTTCTTATGTGGTTCTTATATTAAAAGAGAATTACGAAATAAAATGAAACATTGTATTTTAAAACATGAACGCGTAGAGATTTATAAATCTCAATGAGTGAACTGCTACAGGGAGAACTATTTTCGATTTAAGCTCCAGATACGGTATTTGAATTTACAATCACGCATTGAAAATGTAGATAAAAACAGAATTGAAAATATTTTCTTTGTGCCTTGTCGGCCATATAAATATAGTATAAAGAATTAAAAAAAACAAATATATGCGTCATAAAAAGCATTTAAAATGAGAGTAACACATTTGCAGAGAAATCGTGATCGTCGAATTCTATTTATAAATACAACGGTATGGGGGTCTAAAGTGCGGACGCGATCTGCGGACAAATACATTATAGAGGGAAAATGCGGACAAATGCAATATAAAGGGAAAATGCGGACGCAATAGAATATAGAGCAAATCTGCGGACGCTATGATTTGTTGTAAAAAATGTTTAATTAAAGATGGGCAAATGTGTATAATTTGTTACATATGATCATATCCGGGGTTTTCTTTGTAAATATATAATGTGTTTGATTGCTTTTATCAGTGATATAGATTAAACCAAAAATCGAGATCATGCTGAAATGGAATCTCTTTGTAAAGTGTTTTAACGACTTTCCTCTTTATATCATATCTATAGATATCAATAAAGAGAATTGATGGATTGATTTCCCGACAAGTAAATGTCTTTTGACGCATCTGCA
>JASEVX010000323.1:131619-188593 GCA_031761405.1 Serripes groenlandicus | reverse complement strand
CCTCGTAAAGTGTTTTTTTATCATAGAAAACATCATTATGGGGACTTCGTTCTAAACATTAAGAAACATGGTTGTCCTCATAATGCTTGTGCGTTGTGAATTGTGTATTTCGGTCATACACAATTTACTCCGTTTGTGTATGTTTGGCCAATCAAAATTCGTCATAAAGATTCCAATTCCCCATCAAGTATCTATATACCGGTGTCAACATAAAGTACTTCAATTCCTCATAATATCGAATTAGTAAGAACAGCGATTCCATGTATATGTTTGTACAATCAAAATTCTTCATCAAAACACTGAGTGTGTGTTGTATACGTCTTACTAAAGATGCTATACAAAGACAAAATAGACACTCTCCTCGCTCAGATGATATACCCTGAAAGTCCTCTGACTGTATAGACAAAATTCCATTAAGGAGTTTTAAAAAAACTGTTGGGATGACATAGGTTGTTCCTCTGAGGCTCATAATAAGGCCTACAGAGGAGCAATCTGTGAAATTTATGAACTTTGTCAAGGTCCTCAGATACACATCTATACAGGTATGTGTGCGCATGCGTGCGTGTGTGTGTGTGTGTGTGTGGGTGTGTGTGTGTGTGTGTGTGTGTGTGTGTGTGTGTGTGTGTGGGTGTGTGTGTGTGTGTGTGTGTGTGTGTGTGTGTGTGTGTGTGTGTGTGTGTGTGTGTGTGTGTGTATCTTTGTGACTCTTTCTCAATTCGTCTCATTCTTTTATTATCTTACTCTCTGTCTGAGTGCATCTTCATCTATCTCTTTTCGTCTCTCTATTCGTCTCTCTATTCGTCTCTTTTTCTCTCTGTCTCTGCATGTACGTGTGTGTGTGTGTCTCTCTCTCTGACACATGCTCTCTCTGTCTCTGACTCCCTCTATCTTTCATTGCCTCTCTATCGCTGCTGTTTCCATCTCGCTCTATCTCTCTTTTTCTCTCTCTATCGCTGTATCTCTCTCTCTCTCTCTCTCTGTCTATCTCTCTGTCTCTCTCTCTCTGTCTCTCTCTCTCTCTCTCTCTCTGTGTGTGTGTGTGTGTGTGTGTGTGTGTGTGTGCGTGCGTGCGTGCGTGCGTGCGTGAGTACTTCCGTGCGTGCGTGCGTGTGTGTGTGTGTGTGATTTTAGAAGTCGTCAGCTGCATAGGGTGTCGTCATCATGGAAAATATGATGTCAGTGCTTTGTACAAATATAAATATAATAACATAGTGGGCTGGGCAGATGTTTGTGAGATCTACCATCTTGTAACCACCAATTATAAAATGTTTTCACTTTCCCTTCTACCGATTCGATAGCCTACTGGTTAAGATTTTTGATTCGGGAGTGGCAGGTCGAAGGTTCGAAGACTTGCTTCTAAGAAAAAAGAATATCTGTGTATGTCATTTCACATTTGTCATTCTCATGTTTCGGAAAACACTATATATCGTTTCAACGAACCTACCTGAAATAAAAGAACTGCACCTAATAAGAATAATGATAATGATACAAGTGTAATACTCCCCCAAAGCCAACCCAGCGTAAAAACCTCGGTACTGAACAAAGTCGCACGGTATAATCAAACCGTTTATATTTAAGTGTCATTCTCATGTTTCGTATACGACGTTTTTTAAATTAAGGTTTTCTATGAAAACAGCTACAGTTAATACGAATAATGATAAAGGTTTAATACGCAAACATATTTTAAGCTGCATTTAATGCGCAGTCTGTTTCTACTTTATAATGAACCGCGTCAGGCGACTTGGGGCCTTATTGACATTCCGACGTGGGAATCCTTTTAGATCACATTGGCGTACAACTAGTGGATCTAGGCTTCTAGTTTATTTTTTATCAAAAGTTACATTAATTAAATCTTTGGCTGCAGCAAACGACTTTAGAAAACTTTTTGACAAAAGAGATATTACTATTTGTCACAATGATATCAACTGTATTCTAAAACTAATCGTTTATAGAAAGAGGCTTCCCAATTTGTTCACCACATTTGGGAAAAGTTGAATGTCTATATAACATGATGGCCAAAAGTGAAGTCACTGATGAGACTGTTCACTAAGAGCCAAAATCGCTAGACACGGCTCATGTGTGTTTAACTCCGTGAAAAGTCGGTCGATTTACAAAGATGAAATTACATAGAGATTGGGTTACAGGATGTGTTTATGTCCTTTGCTGGCGGGTGGTATTTGTCCCTTTCCATTATACTGTCCATAACTGACGTGCATACAGCAGACGGGTGTGAAAGATGTCTGTAAATGAAACATTGTTACCTTATCAAGTTGAAATATTATAGTAAAAGAAGAACTTGCTCGTTATTAGCAATTTCATCTTTTGTCACATTGTTTTCAAATATCGTCTGCTGCAAAGGCGTCAGAAAGGGTTTGTATGTGGACAAGGGTTAAAGCCTTGATAATGTTCTAGTAATGGTCATTTCTTAGAATGCTGGTATGTGTCACTCTTGGATCCGTTTCTGGATATGATTTCTTTTTGTTCCAACATAATTCAAAAGTCGTCTGCTGCAGATACCTGAACAACGTCTGCATTTAAGAAAGCCAGAGTCATAAAATATAGAAGAAAATACATAGAGACTAGGTTATATGATGTATCCTTGACAGACTGATGTTATTTGACCCTTTTCCACACACAACACATCTGCAGCAGACGACTATGCAAACATATTGGCACAAATATTGACACTCTGTACATATAATAGTATAATTGTTTAATTGAGTTAAAGCAATGTGGCAATGGGAGATATTGCTCATCTCGAGGAATGTCTCCTATTGCCATAATGTTTGCAAAAATCTTCTCCTGCAGAGGCGTCAGAGAGCGTCTGTGTGTGGGAAAGGGTTAACCCTTGCCTGTATATAATCGACAATTGACGTGTCTAGAGCAGGCGGTATTATAAAACTGTGTAGGAGAAATACTAGAAATTGCTCTAGATGAACAAGCTATCCTTAATCCATGATGGTTTCACGTCTGTATAAAAACACGTCTTCAATGCGTCCAGATAATAACATTCAGTCCCTGGTCTTTTTCTTGAATCCAGTGATCTTAGCCGAACCAATAGTATGGTTGGATAGAGGAGAGTTTCTTCTACCATCTACAACCTAGGATCGGGCTACTCTTGAACGTTTGCGAGGCGGAACGAAAGTGGAATACGTACATTTGCGATCCATTTGGGTATCTCACTGGTGTTCTTTTTCCCAAATGAATGTTTATATATACAATTTAGTTGAATCTCTTATGGGCCAATCTTACTATATGCATGTGTATGTTTATGTATGTCTATCTGTCTAAGTATTTGTATGTTTATCTGTCTATGTTTGTCTATCATCATGAGTGTATGTATATCATCATGAATTTTATGTCTATCATCATGTGTGTATATCATTATGCATGTCTATCACTATTTCTATCTGTGTTTATTCATGTGTCTCTGAATGTATGCCTATCTGAATGTATGTCTATCCGAGCGTATATCTATCTTTATGTATGTTTTTGTGCTTATATCGATATGTATGTCCGTCTATATGTTGGTGTTACTGTCCATCTGCCTGTTTGTCTGTATGCAAGTATATCCATGTGTATGTCAGTCTGTATGTGTATCTGTCTACGCGTTTGTAAGTCTGTCTGTCTGTGTATGCCTATCATCATGTATGTCTATCATCATGAGTGTCTATCAGTATGTATGTATGAATGTGTGTATGTCTATCACTATTTATGGATATCTGCATATATTCTTGTGTCTCTGAATGCAAGCATATTTGAATGTATGTCCATCTGCATTTATGTCTCTATGTTTATGTGTACATGCATGTCCGTCTATCTCTCCGTTTACCTATTAGTGTAACTGTCAATCTACCCTAGTGTCTGTATGTATGTACATCCATGTGAAGTTCAATCTGTATGTGTATCTGTCTATGCGTTTTTAAGTATATCTGTCTATGTTCTATGTACTTGTATGTCTATCTGTCTATGTATGCTTATCATCATGTATGTATGTGTATCTGCCTTTATCCACGTGTCTCTGAATTTGTGCCTACATGAATTTATGTCTATCTGAGTGTATGTCTATCTGTATTTATGTCTCTATTTTTATGTTTATATGTATGTTCGTGTATCTCTCCGTGTATCTGTAGGCGTAACTTTCAATCTGCCTGTGTGTCTGTATGCATGTACATCCATGTGTGAGGTTCAATCTGTATGTTTATTTGTCTACGCGTTTGTAAGTCTATAAGTCTGCCTGTCTGCCTGTCTGTCTGTCTGTCTGCCTGGCTCTCTGGCTGTCTGTATGTCTGTCTGTCTGTCTGGCTGTTTGTCTGTCTGGCTGTCTGTATGTCTGTCTGTCTGTCTGTCTATATGTGTGTTTGGGTGAGTAGTGTGTGTGCGTGTGTATGGCCTACGTTGTGAGGACTGAACATTGGATACATATCAACGATCAGAGGACTTTTTACATTCTGAGGACTTACACTCAGGTCCTCGGAAAGTTTTCTTGATATAAATCACCATTATGGGGACTACGTTCTAAACATTAAGAAACATGGTTGTCCTCGTAATGTTTGTGCAATGTGATTTGTGTATTTCTGTCATACACAATTTACTCCGTGTGTGTATGTTTGTTCAATCAAAATTCGTCATAAAGATTTCCATTGACCAATCAAATATATATATATATACCGGTGTCAACATAAAGTACTTCAATTTCTCATAATATCGAATGAGTAAGAACAGCGTTTCCATGTCCTCCTAAAGATGCTATACATAGACAAAAAAGACACTGTCCTCGCACAGATGGTATACTCTGAAAGTCCTCAGACTGTAGGGCAGTATAGACCAAATGTCATAAAGGAGTTTTAAAGAAACGGTTGGGATGACATAGATTCTACCTGGGAGGCTCATAATAAGGCCTACAGGGGAGCAATCTGTGAAATTTCTGAAAGCCTTAACGCTTTCCTTCTTGTTGGTCCTCTAAGTGCAGAACTCTGTCAACGTCCTCAGAACTACATCAATACACGTATGTGTGTGTGGGGCGGGGGGTGTGGGTGTGTGTGTGTGTGTGTGTGTGTGTGTGTGTGTGTGTGTGTGTGTGGTGGGTGGATGCCAGGGCTCGTATTCATCAAACTTTTCAATTTAGATTTTTCACCAATGCGTTTTAAACTGATCTCAATTAAGTCCAAATTTGTAAATGTCGTAAGCGGCCGCGCACCGACTCTGGTTCCCGAATAAAGTTAGGAGCTAAAATAAAAGTACCATTCATCTATAGATTTTCTTTTTTATCGTAATTTCACATAGACGGCATCTCAATTTTTCAATCATCCTAACTATTGATTAGCATTGTTTTTAGTAATCTGACTTTCATGTTCAGTATAATATCTTCATATTTTACTATGTTGCCCGACGAAAACTTCGTCTGTCGCTCTTCGAATAATTTTTTGTTGTCGTCTTTGATCATCTGTCATTTTTATTCATTTATGCATTTTGTTTTCGCCCTTTCCTACAAACAGACACGTTAAGGCACCTCTGCAGCAAATATGTTTTGAAAAACTTGTGGAAAAAGTAGAATTGTTTTCAACTTTATTAAATTATAATTATAATTGTTCTTTCAATTATAGAGAGTGTCCTTATTTTTGAATACCGGAAAATTCTTTGAAATACATTTGTTGCAGAATTGTTGTAAGTGGAAAAGGGTTAACAAAACAGTGTCTTAAAATGTACTATAAATGTTCTTTTACTTATTTTTGATTAACACAACATTGACTTTAAATGTTTGTTATATAAAAGTACTTTGATTATTAATCTAAGGTCATGCTTTCACAGTTTGAGAAATAAAATTGAAATAAATTTTCATGCACGGGTTTAACGTTTTCAAAAATTTTGAAACTAGTTCCTATGTTAAGCCTTTCCCACGTACAACCAAAATATGTAGTACATTAGGTAAAAATTGGAACATCTGACTAAATAAAGGTATAATGTATGGACATAAAGTAGAAAACATTGTAGCGAAAGGATAAATTCCTCGCAATGTTTTCAAGAGTCGTCTGCTGTAGCAGCTTTAAAATGCATATGTTTTAAGAAATGTTTAACAAAATATTGACTTTACCCACCTATTGAATTGTACATTGATTGTTTCATTGAAAAACTTAACAGTGTTAGATTGGCCGCTTTAGGATTAGTATTGACTGTACGAACATTGTAGACGTACTCACATTTTCTCATTGTCAGTCTTTCGGATTACGTGAACATTGAAATACGTTTCCTTGAATTTCTGAATGCTAATCACGACACGAGTTCACATCATTTTCGTCCACTCGAGAGTGTTGTAATCCGACAGCAAAAACCAAAGAAAAAGTATTTGTAGACAAAGACCACGGCTGTATTCATATTAAACTAACTAACCGAATACTAGGTCAAGTGCTATTAAAAGCTATTAATAAACTGGTTGATCCAGTTAACAAAATCCTAGTGTAAATACTGGTGTTTTGCTATTGCGATAGAGAGGGAGACTATATCTATTTACATTTGAAACTTATTTTCAACAATTGAGTATATGATGGGTAAATCAACAATTTCTCTCATGTCACATTCTTTACGTATTAAAATTCATCAAGGTGCTTGTGAATTTTTCCCAACTTCGCATGTAATCACATGAGTGTGATATTTCAATGATTAGATATTAATATTTTTTCTGATTATGTAAGATATGATTCAACATTGTGTAATCACATAGGAAACGTGTTATACTTGTGCCAAAAAACATGTGTTTCTAGCTATGTTTTTTATTTATATTTCAGGTATACTCAGGCCACTTTATTTGTGTTCGACCAAGCAAGAAAAAAACAATTTCCTGTCCCTGATATGGGTTATTTTAAATAGTAGACGACACCAGCAAGAAGACCTCTTGTAAGACGGGCACTTGAACTCAATGACCCTGTACAGCTCGATACAGAAAAAGATGAAGAGGCTTTAATTTCCATCATGGAATGCGATACTGAGTCAAACCTGTCCTACACAGGTTACATTGGACCTCGTTTAGTGACCACTTATAAACACATTACTAAGAATTCAGAAATTTCTAAATTAGTTTTTGCTGTGTGATAAAATCATGGCTGTGAGTGGTTTTACTATAGCCGGTGATTATTGTGCTAACATTCTAGATTTCATGAAGGGAAGGAAACAACTTTCATAAGCAGAGACAATAGAAAGTTGATGGATCTGACAGCTACTGTCGGAGCGTATTCATGAAGTGCTGGCAAATGTGTGATTAAAACACTCTGAAAACAGAGCTTGGCATACTAGTCATTGGAAAGAATTATTTTAAGAACAGCAGTATTCAGAGAATCAATGATTGAAGAGGACACTTTGGATAAGATAATTCTGATTAACACTGAAAGTGTTTCTTTTTTATGCATGGCCTCGTAATCATATGAAATCCAATCATAGCTGTTATCATTTAACACATGAAGCAAATAAACTGAAAAATAAGCAAATTCTAAAAAAAGTTGTAGCATATTTAGCATTTTCTCACATAAATCAGACTACAGCAGACCTGTTTTAAAACAACTCTGCAAAAACCTGTGCAAACTCAAACAAACTCAAACATCTTTATTAGTGATATGGCCACCGGCCCAAACACAATACACATCAAAATTATAACAAACAGGTAAGTGACATACATATATAACAGACTATATAAGAGACTTTCGTCTTTCTAGTGAATAACAAATATACATTCCTAATTTTGTTATGACATTTCTTTTCGTTTGGCTCATTAGACAGTTGAATTTTGCAATAGTAGGATTATTACAGAAGCATGTCGGTATATAAATTAACCTCAAATCATTATACGCTTTACATTCAAGCATAAAATGGTACACTGTTTCAACAGACTGACAACACAAGGGACATAATCGTTCAGCGCGATCCAATCCCAGATGTCGGCCCTTTTCAATCATGAGACAATGTGATGAAGTTCTAAAGGTTGCCAATGCCCTTCGGAACTTCCCCACATTGATCACATCTAAATAATTCTGGAATTCGAAATTTGTCTTAAAATTGATATAAAAGCTTAACTTTGAGCTACTGTAACATCGTTCACGCCATTTCTGTACATATTGGTCTTTTAATCTTTGTAGATATATACATATAAATTTAGATTCATTGGTAACACTATGATCATTCCACACATATCCAAAACCATTTGTAGTAAGATTGGTTCGAATTTGTGTTACCCAATTCGAATGTCCTAAACCATCATACAACTTTAACATATCATAACACTTTCTAACAAGTCTGTGACACGGCAATTTGATAACTCTTAGCCAATACTTAATAACCCTTTTTGATGCATAAATATAGACGGGAAATCTTCCACTGTCTCCGAGAACTGCGTCATTAACTGTTCTCAACGGTACCGACATGTAGCGCTTCAAGCAGTATGTATGTACCTTCTCAACACACACAAACTCATTTAAACCCCACAGCTCTGAACCGTACAATATAATTGGCGTCACTTTACTGTCATATATCTTGAAGAAGGTGTTATGATCAATAGGCATAAACGATTTTAAACTGTTAAATAAGGTCACAAATACATGTTTCGCTTTTGTAGACATTTTCTCAGCCATGCGATACAAAGACAAAGTAGATGAGAAATAAACACCAACATATGTGAAACCATTAACACATTCCAAACGTTCATTTTTATATCTCCACTGCTCTGTTCTTTTCAATATCCCACCATTTCTAAAAACTACAACCTTTGTCTTTTTAACATTTAAGCTAAGACCATATGCATCACAAAAATCACTGACCAGATTAAACTGCATTTGTAGTCCGCGTATCGTATAATTGATCAGAGCTACATCATCTGCGAACAATAATAATAACAACTGGGTTATATCTGGAAATAACTGAACTCCTTTTATACCAGACTCTTCCATGAGACCACAAAGTTCATTAATGAAGACGGTGAAGAGTTTTGGACTCAGACAACAGCCTTGTTTCAACCCTACTGGGCAATCAAAAATATCACTAAGTTCTTGATTGTCTTTTACACGAGCTTTTACCGTCTTATATATAGCCCTTATTGCACCCATTAAATGACCTTTAATACCATTCTGTATCAATATTTGATAAAGCTTATCCCTTCGAACTGTATCAAACGCCTTATTAAAGTCAACAAAAGCCACATATAATCTTTTCTTTTTAGTACACAGGTATCTGCTAATTACAGCATTCAATACAAACGAATTATCAATTGTTGAATAGCCTGAACGAAAGCCACCTTGACATTCTGAGATCTTATCATACATATCCAAGTAGAAAGTTAAACGTTTATTTATAATGTGTATATAAACTTTACTTAATATCTCTGTTAGGGCTATACCTCTATAATTATTGGGATCATCATATGTCCCCTTTTTATGTATTGGTACGAGTAACGAGTGAGCCCACTTAATAGGAAAAATATTACCTTTATATAGTCTGTTAAAAAACTTTGTATATAGAGGTAACAACAGATCCACACTATACCTTAAATGTTCTGCAACAATGTCTCCAGAACACGCTTTGTTACATCTAAGCGATTTCACCGCTTCTACTACTTCACTGTCTGTAATTTCACGATTCTGTATCATATCTTCAAAATCATTATTAGACATATCTATATTACTCACATCATCCATTTTATCTCTAGTTTCATCGATTCCCATATTATTCGGTAACACTTCTTCACTAGACGACTTATCTGCAGAATTCATATCATCAGTTATAATACTGTTTTTTTATATGCACATTTGTTGCCACCATCACTGCTATCTTGCAATACATTTTTAAAATGAACAAACCATTCACGTAATGGGATAGGATTCTGTTTTTTAGGTTTACCGTTGCTATATTTCTTCAACTTCTGCCAAAATAACTTTTGGTTTTTGATATTATTCTTAATATCATTTAAGCATGATGTATAATACTCTTGTTTCATATTACGACATGTTGCACTATAAGTTTTCTTGACCTCTAAATACCGTTGTAAGTCAAATTGAGCATTAGTAGATCGATACTTGCGTAAACACGTGATTTTGCTTCTTTTTAATCTCTTACACTCATTATTAAACCATTTGGCTCCTTGCGATGTATAATACTGTTTTTTACACTCTGTAATACCAACACTATACTGTAACAGTTTGCTTTCTATCACATTTAAGATATCATCCGGTGATGAACTCGGATCATCTATCATAGTATCAAGCTCAAGTAAATTTCCTTCAACTAGGTCATCATAAACGCAGTTTTGGAACAATAGAACGTTTTGAGATGTAAACTTTATATTTGATACAGTTTTTGATTGTTGTGATCTAGATTTGCATTCATTATCCAAACGAAGCGTGTTACCTATAGTTGAACTCATCGGAAAATTACTACTTTCTGTATTATCGCATACTTCAAAGTGTGAAATAGCATTTAGCAGTTCATGTGTTACAATTATGTAATCAATAACACTTTTCCCTAACGGACTTATAAATGTATAATTTCCTATGGAAGAATCTTTAGATACGCGTCCATTTACAATAAGTAAATTAAAGTGTATTCTTTGCATATGTTTAGTAGTTTCTGCCCATTGGTGTTAACAGTCTTATCCAGACTAGATCTAGAAAGACATTCTGTAATTGGAAATTCATCCATATAGTCATTAAAAATCGGTACTTCATCATTGTCATATGAGAAATAATCAGGCTCATCTCCAACTCTTGCATTAAGGTCTCCGGATATGTACACATAACAATTGGAAAAATTAATATCAGATTCTATTAAAATATTTTCGATTATATCAGTACCTTTTATTAACAAATTGTAATATACTGGAGAACTATCGGGAGGAATATATAGACACAAATACATAATATCCTTTTCTAAACGAGTCAAAACTTTGTCTATCTTTAAAATAACGCCAAACTCAAAGTCGGAATTTATTCGCGTTACATATTGTCTATATTTGCTCTTTGTAAATATGCATGTTCCACCCATATTTCTTCCACCCTTTCCAGACAAAACAATCATAGGTTTCCAGTAAACTTTGCGTAAACTCAATGTCATACTCCCACGTTTCTTGTAAGCTAACTATATCATATGATTCCAGAAACTTTATTACACCAGGCTCATTAATTTTACTTCGCAATCCTTCAATATTCCAACTAACAGTTTTTAATGTGTTTAATGTGTCTGGGCTTTGACCATATTCCTATGGGACACTGATATCATTGTCTGATATCTGCATTTGACTCGAATCAATGGAATTCACATTCTGTTGTGATCTAGTTGCTTTCTTGAATACTCTAGTATTGCCGTTTTGTGTCGATTGGTCTCTACATAGCGCTCCATTTTTGTAATATGCGAATATTCCCCTTTTTCGCAATTTGTCTATTTCCTGTCTCTGGTATAAAGTAAGATCATTGGCTACACGTACTTTGGATTGCCGCAGTACTTCACGGGCTTTAATAATTGTTTTTTTTGCCTCAAAGTGTGTGAATCTTACAAGAATCATACGCGTTTTATCTTTTGTAAACGTACCTATGCGTTTTATGGATTCTACTTCATGTTCATTGAACTGGGTAAGTGGACATGCTTTAATGAATACTTCCCTTACAAATGTATCCTTTGTCATTTCATTTGTCTCATTTTCATCGTCATTTACACCAAATATTCTGAGGTTATTCTTTAATTTCTCTGTCTCAAGAGTCTCAATTCGTTTTCTCATCATGTTCAATTGATCACAATCCTTTTCACTGTCCAGCCCCAACTGATCAACATCGCTCTTAAGCTGTTCAGTAAACTCATCGATACGCTCTATGTTCTGTTTCATATTGACCATATTAGTTTCTGCTACATGTTGCCTATTCTCTATCTTATCCATACATATCTTTATAGATGACATTTCCTTTTTAAGATCTACAATGTTTGACTTAACTGATAGGACTTCATTTTTCACTATGTTTATTTCATGGGTCACTTTATTATTCGAATGTTCTATCGCATCAAGAATGGCTTTCGTATCTGATTCAGGGCCGGGATTTGTCTCTACGTCCGAGGAAAGCATCAGTAGCATTTGGAAGTAATAGGCACAGATACCGTTTGCGAGGAATTTCAAATTTCCCACACAAGTACTTAGGTTAAGATGTATCTTCATCAATGCATATTCATGTGAACTGTTATGTATAAAGCATATGCAACATCTATCAAAGGCCATGTAGTAATTGTATATAATAGAAAACATTATGACAAAAGGAGAAATTACTTGTCAGGATTTTCTGATTTTACAACAATGTTATTTAAAGTTATAACTTCATCATTTTAAGTATGTGGTACAGGGTTAAACACTTATACATGCTTGAACATATAGCTTTGGGGAAAAACATTTTATATGACACATTTTATTGTGACAAATGATAATTTGATGTTATTCCTGAAAAGAAAATATTTTTGGAAAGGAAGAAATTCATCATTATCAGCATGTTCTCCTTTTCCAACAATTTCCGAGATAAAATTGGAATGCATCTCCTAATATAATATCTGTCCATAGAAAACTTTTTAAGGATGGAAAAAAAAAATTCTAATAGGAGAAATTTCTCCTTCCCTACAATTATTCAAGAAGTTGTCTGCTACTCTTCCACAGCCAAGCATTATAAGTTTTGAGCATTTTAATTTAACCTGTTACCTTAAAGTAAATTTTGTACATGTAAATTATTTTTAGATTCTTTCTTATTAACCCTTTCCCACATACAGACGCTACATCAGAAGTAGTCTGTTAGTGGTAAAGGATTAAACATTTTCTACATGTAGATGCTTTCTGACGCCTTTGCAGCAGACAAATTTTGAAAACATTTTTACAAATGGAGAAATTGCTCAAAATTGGCAATTTCTCCTTTTGCCACAATGTTTTATCTCTATTAAATTAATTGAGATTTTCAGTATTTTTAGCCCACCTATGCATGAAGTGCAAGGTGAGCTTTTGTGATTGCTCACCGTCCGTCGTCCGTCTTCGTCGTCATCCGACCTCTACTATGATTGTTCAAATTATAGCCCTGGGGTAAAAAATGACCCCATCCCGGGGGTCACTTGTTTTACATAGACTCATAAAGGGGAACAACAAATTAGAGGGGCCAGGCCTTTGATATTGGGTATGTAGCATCATCTAGTGGACCTCTACCAATATTGTTCAAATTATAGCCCTGGGGTCAAAATGACCCCTCCCCTGGGGTCTATTGTTTTACATAGACTCATATAGAGAACAAACTTAAAAAATCTTCTTGTCTAAAAGTAGAGGCCCCAGGCCTTTGATATTTGGTATGTAGCATCATCTAGTAGACCTCTACCAAGATTGTTCAAATAATAGCCATGGGGTCAAAAATGACCCCTCCCCGGGGGTCACTGGTTTGACATAGATAGGGGAAAAACTTTAAAAATATTCTTGTCTCAAACTAGAAGGCCCAGGCTTTTGATATTTGGTATGTAGCATCATTACATCTAGTTGACCTCTACCTAGATTGTTCAAATTATAGCCCTGGGGTCAAAATTGACCCCCTCCCCAGGGGTCACTTGTTTTACATAGACTCATATAGGACAACAACTTAAAAAGTATTCTTGTCTAAAAGATATTTGGTATGTAGCATCATCTAGTGAACCTCTATCAAGCTTGCTCAAATAATAGTCCTGGGGTCAAAAATTACCTCTCTCCGGTGGTCACTTGTTTTACACAGACTCATATACGGAAACAACTATACAAATGTTCTTGTCTAAAAGTAGAGGGCCCTGGCCTTTGATATTTGGTATGTAGCATCATCTAGTGGACCTCTACCAAGATTATTCAAATTATAGCCATGGGATAAAAAATGACCCCTCCCTCTGGTCACTTGTTTTACATAGATAGGGAAAAAACTTTAAAACTCTTCTTGTCTAAAAGATATTTGGTATGTAACATCATCTAGTGGACCTGTACCAAGATTGTTCAAATTATAGCACTGGGGTCAAAAATGAGCCCTTCCCCGGGGGTCAGTTGTTTTTCATATTCTCAGATAGGGGAAAAACACTGAAAACTTTTTAATTTTGATTAAATCAGGTGAGCAATATAATACCATTATGGTCCTCTTGTTAATTATACATGTACATACATACCTTATAGTACTTTCTCTTTACTTAACCTTTCCAACCTGGAACAAATCTGCAGCAAACCACTTTGAACACATTTTGGTTTTATTTTGGAAAATGTATCAATAGGAAAGTGTAATTATTTGATAGAGTAAACAAATTGTGACAAAGGGGGAAATTGTTCATCATGAACAATATGTCCTTTTGTCACAATGTTTTTCGAAAATTATCTCATGCAGAGGTGGCAGAAAGCATCTACATGTCGAAAAGGATTAATCCTTAACCACTTACAGACTACCTCGGATGTATCCAATGAAATGAACACATACATTTCTCATGATGAATATTTTTTATTTTCAAACTAAGATTTGCATTAAATCTCAGAATTGCAATTTCTTATATTAAGATTTATCATGCTTTATTCAAGACTATGATCATTTTCAAGTAATCACCTTCAAATTCCTTGTATGTGAAAATGGGTTAATAAATGCTTCTCCTATGCCATTTTATCATAAATATTAGGTTATTTTTCAAAGCTTTGTGTGTAAAATATTTTCTTTCACAATATCTACAACAATTGAAGTTAAGATTTGAGCTGTAATGTTACACTTTTACTTCTCAGCTCACTTGTGCACGAAGTGATCACATTTTGTCCTGCGTCTGTCCTTGTTAACACTCTACAGGCTACGTTTTGCATCAGATCTTCATGAAAGTATATCAGAACATTTATGTCTATCAGATCTTGAACAATTTAGAATATGGGTCATATTGAGTAAGAAGCTAGGTCACTAGGCCAAATTGAAAGGAAATCGTGTAAACACGCTGGATGCTGCATTTTTAACTTGAGCATGTTCAAACCTTTTCAGATGTTTTTCTTGATGATATGTAGTCCCTATTTCAAATATTGGTCATGTCTTTTTAAAAACTAGGTCACTAAGACAAACACTGTAGAAGCTGAATTTTGCTTCAGCATCTTCAAATTTTGTCAGAATGTTTCTCTGAAGAATATCTAGGTCAAGGTCGAGTATGAGTCATGCTTGATCAAAAACTAGGTCACTAGGCCAAATTGAAAAAAAACTTTGTCAGAAGGATTGTCTTGATGATATCTAGTCCATGTTCGAATATGGGTCATATCAGGTAAAACAACAAATAGGTCACTATGCCAAATACAGGAACATCTTGTTAACACTGGAGGTTGCATTTTGAATCTTTGTCAGAATAATTGTCTTAATGTGTTTTGCATTAGAAATCACTTAGGTGAGCGACCTAGGGCCATAATGGCCCTCTTGTTTAAATATCAATTTCAAACCAAGGCTCATGATGTTCCATTGTGATCACTAACTGTCAAACGGTCAAATATTCTCTGAAACTGCGGATGCGATATTAACCAAACTTGACATGAATGTTACTTTGATGACCCTCATTAAAAATTGTTCAACAATTTATATTCATTCTATAAATTGGTTTGCTGCGGTTTCAGAATGGGGTGGAAATTGCAAAACTTTAAAAATTGTTCCCCTGTGAATCCGCTTCTTCAAATTCCAAGATGTTCTATGGGTGACCCTCTACAAAATGGTTCAAGACATATTGATTGGATGAAAAGGGTAGTCACCAAGTGGCATCAGAAAAGGGCTGGAATAATCGTCTGTTTTAGGGATAGAATTAAACAGAAATGTGACCCCCTACAATATTTGTTCGAACCTTTCTGACCGGTTTTAAAAGGTAGTCGCCAGGTGAAATCAGAAAAGGGCTGAAAAGAAGAATTTACCCAACGACCCCCGTCTAGTCAAATACTTTTAAAAATCAACTATAATTGCCAAATTATGCGGTTTAATTTTAAGTGTTTTTTCGTAAATAGGTAGCACCTATAGATATATTACGTATAATGATACGGGTTTAATATGCCCCAAGGCCATCCCATCGAATACGTCTTGGTGCTTAACAAAGGCTTAGATATGTGTTGACGCGCAATTACGATCAGACAGTTCATATTTCATTATTGGCATTCTCATGTTTCTGAAACGCATATTTTTCTTTTCAAAGGACCTACTTTAAATATGCGTCTTCTACGAATACAAGTACAGTTTTTACGAATGATAATAAAGGTTTAATACGCAAAATTATGTGCACCGTCAAAAGACTCCATCCTTGCAAATACACATCGATCCTCACCAAGGTTCAGATCAGCTTGTGGAGACGCTCATTTATCGATCAGACAGTTCACGTTCAAATCAGACAATTGACGGAATTTCGCTATATTTACGAGATGTTTCTGTGGTTGATCCTGATTACCAAACGTCACAGTTATAATAATAATTTATAACAGATTTTCTCGTGCCTAGGCACACAGAGTCTATTTCTACTTTAATATGAATCGCGTCAGGCGAATTGGGGCCTTATTGACACTCCGACGTGGAATCATTCTTCCGATTAATCTGAAGCCTCTTCAGCAAAGGACTTTTGAAAACATTTTGACAAAAGGAGAAATTGCTCACTACCGATGTGATGTATGTGGGAAAGGTTTAATGTCTATATAACATTATGGCCAAAGGTGAAGACAGTGGTGAGACTGTTCAGATGCATTAAGAGTCAACATCGCTAGACACGGCGCATGTGTGATTAGATCCCTGAAAAGTCGGCCATAGCAGGTAAATGACATATCATAGAGATTGGGTTACACTATAATGTGTTTATGTCCTTGGCAGGCGGGTGGGTTTTTACCCAAATGTAAAATGTCAAGGACGTTAGGAAACTGGTGAGCTGAAAATAAGGCAGTCCCCCCTGCGTGCCTGCCCGAAGAAATAGGCTGTTACTCCCGCCGTCGATCCGCGCTGACGGGGAAGATCTCGCCCGGAGTCTGTAGGCAGCACTCTGCGTATGGCTGGGTTAAAACGCGCGCCGGGCCCGTAGCGGCTATAAGGCAGTCCGCCCTGCGTGTCTGCCCGAAGAGAGTGGCTGTCACTCCCGCCGTCTGTCCGCGCTGACGGGGAAGAGCTCGCCCGGAGTCTGTAGGCAGCACTCTGCGTATGGCTGGGTTAAAACGCGCGCCGGGCCCGTAGCGGCTATAAGGCAGTCCGCCCTGCGTGTCTGCCCGAAGAGAGTGGCTGTCACTCCCGCCGTCTGTCCGCGCTGACGGGGAAGAGCTCGCCCGGAGTCTGTAGGCAGCACTCTGCGTATGGCTGGGTTAAAACGCGCGCCGGGCCCGTAGCGGCTATAAGGCAGTCCGTCCTGCGTGTCTGCCCGAAGAGAGTGGCTGTCACTCCCGCCGTCTGTCCGCGCTGACGGGGAAGAGCTCGCCCGGAGTCTGTAGGCAGCTCTCTGCGTATGGCTCGGGGAAAACGCGCGCCGGGCCCGTAGCGGCTATAAGGCAGTCCGCCCTGCGTGTCTGCCCGAAGAGAGTGGCTGTCACTCCCGCCGTCTGTCCGCGCTGACGGGGAAGAGCTCGCCCGGAGTCTGTAGGCAGCTCTCTGCGTATGGCTCGGGGAAAACGCGCGCCGGGCCCGTAGCGGCTATAAGGCAGTCCGCCCTGCGTGTCTGCCCGAAGAGAGTGGCTGTCACTCCCGCCGTCTGTCCGCGCTGACGGGGAAGAGCTCGCCCGGAGTCTGTAGGCAGCTCTCTGCGTATGGCTCGGGGAAAACGCGCGCCGGGCCCGTAGCGGCTATAAGGCAGTCCGCCCTGCGTGTCTGCCCGAAGAGAGTGGCTGTCACTCCCGCCGTCTGTCCGCGCTGACGGGGAAGAGCTCGCCCGGAGTCTGTAGGCAGCTCTCTGCGTATGGCTCGGGGAAAACGCGCGCCGGGCCCGTAGCGGCTATAAGGCAGTCCGCCCTGCGTGTCTGCCCGAAGAGAGTGGCTGTCACTCCCGCCGTCTGTCCGCGCTGACGGGGAAGAGCTCGCCCGGAGTCTGTAGGCAGCACTCTGCGTATGGCTCGGGGAAAACGCGCGCCGGGCCCGTAGCGGCTATAAGGCAGTCCGCCCTGCGTGTCTGCCCGAAGAGAGTGGCTGTCACTCCCGCCGTCTGTCCGCGCTGACGGGGAAGAGCTCGCCCGGAGTCTGTAGGCAGCACTCTGCGTATGGCTCGGGGAAAACGCGCGCCGGGCCCGTAGCGGCTACAAGGCAGTCCCCCCTGCGTGCCTGCCCGAAGAAATAGGCTGTTACTCCCGCCGTCTGTCCGCGCTGACGGGGAAGAGCTCGCCCGGAGTCTGTAGGCAGCTCTCTGCGTATGGCTCGGGGAAAACGCGCGCCGGGCCCGTAGCGGCCAGAAGGCAGTCCCCCCCCCTGCGTGTCTGCCCGAAGAAATAGGCTGTCACTCCCGCCGTCTGTCCGCGCTGACGGGGAAGAGCTCGCCCGGAGTCTGTAGGCAGCTCTCTGCGTATGGCTCGGGGAAAACGCGCGCCGGGCCCGTAGCGGCTACAAGGCAGTCCCCCCTGCGTGTCTGCCCGAAGAAATAGGCTGTTACTCCCGCCGTCGATCCGCGCTGACGGGGAAGAGCTCGCCCGGAGTCTGTAGGCAGCACTCTGCGTATGGCTCGGGGAAAACGCGCGCCGGGCCCGTAGCGGCTATAAGGCAGTCCGCCCTGCGTGTCTGCCCGAAGAGAGTGGCTGTCACTCCCGCCGTCTGTCCGCGCTGACGGGGAAGAGCTCGCCCGGAGTCTGTAGGCAGCACTCTGCGTATGGCTGGGTTAAAACGCGCGCCGGGCCCGTAGCGGCTATAAGGCAGTCCGCCCTGCGTGTCTGCCCGAAGAGAGTGGCTGTCACGTCCGCCGTCTGTCCGCGCTGACGGGGAAGAGCTCGCCCGGAGTCTGTAGGCAGCTCTCTGCGTATGGCTCGGGGAAAACGCGCGCCGGGCCCGTAGCGGCCAGAAGGCAGTCCCCCCTGCGTGTCTGCCCGAAGAAATAGGCTGTCACTCCCGCCGTCTGTCCGCGCTGACGGGGAAGAGCTCGCCCGGAGTCTGTAGGCAGCTCTCTGCGTATGGCTCGGGGAAAACGCGCGCCGGGCCCGTAGCGGCTACAAGGCAGTCCCCCCCTGCGTGTCTGCCCGAAGAAACAGGCTGTTACTCCCGCCGTCGATCCGCGCTGACGGGGAAGAGCTCGCCCGGAGTCTGTAGGCAGCACTCTGCGTATGGCTCGGGGAAAACGCGCGCCGGGCCCGTAGCGGCTATAAGGCAGTCCGCCCTGCGTGTCTGCCCGAAGAGAGTGGCTGTCACTCCCGCCGTCTGTCCGCGCTGACGGGGAAGAGCTCGCCCGGAGTCTGTAGGCAGCACTCTGCGTATGGCTGGGTTAAAACGCGCGCCGGGCCCGTAGCGGCTATAAGGCAGTCCGCCCTGCGTGTCTGCCCGAAGAGAGTGGCTGTCCTCCGGTTGCATAATGTTTTCACATAACCCTTTCCCTTCTTCCGATTCGATAGCCTACTGGTTAAGACATTTTATTCGGGAGTGGCAGATCGAAGGTTCGAATCCCAGTGGTATGGGCAGGTTGGTAGCCACCGGCTTCTTACATAATGGTACCAAAAGCCTGTCTGCGCGGTGCTTTGAAACACATATGACTCGGCCAGTAAAAATGTTCAGGTAAAAAAAGGGTCTTATAAGACAGAAATGACTGAACATTTCAATAGTGACGACACTATGATAAACACAATCTTTACTTATAGACCTTTATTGACGCCTCTGCAACAGCCGTTTTTTAAACATTGTGGCAAAAGGAGAAATGCTCATGATGAACAATTTATTCTTTTGTCACTATTTCTTCAATTATATTCAATACGGGGTTGTCTTTGTTTTTTTGAATTACATACATTTTGCCAACATGTTTTCAAGGTCCTCTGCTGCTGATTAGTTGTTAGTGGGAAAAAGTTAAAATATTTTTCTTTTCAATGAACCTTCCTAAAATAAACATTTTCTATGAAAAGATCTCAAGTTAGTAGAAATAATGATACAGGTGTAATACGCCCCCCAAGGCCAACCCATTGAAAACATTTCGGTGCTTAACAAAGGCTTATTTATTTAAAAGTGCATATAATGCAAAACACCGTCAAAACACTCCATCCTAAAGAAAGCACATCGATCCTCAACAAAGGTTCAAATCAGCCTGTGCAGACGCACAGTTCGATCAGGGCTCTACGCTTAATTTACGAGACGTTTCTAAGGTTGATCCTGATTACCGAACGTCACAGTAATAATAATAATTCATAACATATTGTCTCGTGCCTAGGCACACGCAGTCTATTTCTGCTTAAACATAAACTGCGTCAGGCGACTTGGGGCCTTATTGACACTCCGACGTGGAATCATTCTTCCGATTAATTTGAAGACGCTTCAGCAAAGGACTTTTGAAAACATTTTGACAAAAGAAGAAATTGCTCACTACAGATGTGTTGTATGTGGGAAAGGTTGAATGTCTATATAACATTTGGGCCAACAGTGAAGACACTGGTGAGACTGTGCAGATGCATTAAGAGCCAACATCGCTAGACACGGCGCATGTGTGTTTAGTACAGGTAGTTAGTTGCATGTCGTCGGTGGTTTCCGTTGTGCGTCAGGTTGATCATGTGACACTGTAGTGGTTTGCAGGTGCAATTTCAAAGTAAGAATGCATACGTTTTGGACCCCCAGATACGTTTCTGTATGTCAATTTTACCTTTAAATCCGTTTATTTTTCCTTTATAACCTCTTGAAAGCACTGTAGTCATTTTCAGGTGTTATGTCACATGTAGTGGGGTTCATGTGTGTGTGTGAGTGTTACACATTGAGTCACTGTAACCTATACACGTGTATGACTTCATTTACAACGATATTTCTGTTCGTTTCTGGGTTGCAACTTTTATTATTTATTTACAAGTGTTTGTAAAACCGAGGTCCCAATTATCCATGGCGAGTTTAATCAGTACATAATTTAAAGATAATTTATGTGTTTCACCCTAGAAGGATTTCTTTGTGAACTTGACTTAGGTATCCATAAAATGTTTTATACTGTTTAAAGTGTTTGTTTCTTCAGACTCAAATCTCCATACAAGAATATATAACCAGTACGTGAGAGTCACTGTTAAACAAATAACATTCAGATATTCACGGGTTACCGGGTTGGGAGTATGTAAAGATTTGTTTGTGTGGTATAATATAACGCCGCTTTCTACATTTCCTAGTTATATCACGGCGTTTCCTGAACAAGTTACCAGTACGTCTGGTCCATTTATTCCGACAACAGTAGTCAGTCGTTATGCTAACGCCACAAACTTGAGAACAAAGGGGGAAATGCAATAACTTCCTTTTTAAAAGTATTTTGTATGACATGGACGGGGTTCAAACCCGCGACATCCCGCAACCGAGGCGGACACTCTACCACTACATCACCGAGGCGGTACCGTAAAAAGAGCTTGATTTATTTCACTTTTGACATTATATAACATATTGTTACAATTTCAGAAAAAAAAATCTATTGCAATATGAAGTCCTTATGGAGCGCCTGCACATTGGATACCTAAATAAGCCGCCAAGTATAGCTATCTTGAGCAACAGGCACGCACAACCAATGGTTCGAGCAATTGTGTCGCCCAAACTCCGACTGGGTTTTGCAGCCGAATGCCGAAACTCGACAGAAAAACAATTATTGCAACTTGAAGCAATTGTTTCGCGCATGTCCCTGGCAAATGCCAGGTCGTCCATTTACTTATGTATCTTGAGTAATATGCAATCGTCATTGAGCTGTTGACTTGTCTAAAATTCCAAACTTCCGTTGGACATCGCAGTAGGCTGCCTCAACCTGGCTGAATGATACTTAGTGCGTTTCAAAGCTAGTACTCGGCGCTTCCATATGTCAGCATGCAAGCTAACTGAAACAGGACGGGTGCAAACGCGGACATTGTCAGACATTCAAAATCCAGATTGGTTTTGTAGCCGGCGCAACAGGACTGAATGCAATACGAAGTTAGTTTGGGACTCTTACACCTGGCATACATAAACAATTGGACGACCATTCCACCTATCTCGAACAAAAAGGGCACTTATAATTGAGTGTGGAAGTAATTATGTCAGCCTAACACTGATGCTGAAATTCGCCCTAACGGTAACTTGTGAACAGTTAATGCATTATTAAGCAACATGATTGGTGCAACATCGGGACATTGTAGGGAAATTCTGGCTGCTACGACTCGGCGAAAAGGGACCTAATATAATATGAAGACAGTTTTGGGCGCCTTCACATGTCATGCATTCATCTATATTGAACAATAGGCACGCACATTCATGATCAAGGGCAAGTCGGTTGGCCTTACTCCGGCAGGGTTTTGCAGACAGCTGCCGAAACTTAAAGCATCGTGTTTGGTATACTGAACAGATGAAACCGTGGGGCAGACGGAGAGTCGAAAGTGAAGAGACAGGTCCATCTCTATCCTTCGGATACCATAGGGGGAATTTATGATAGTATGAATGGGGTCGTGTTGAGATTATGGCCACTTTGGGCTAATGGGACATTTACTGAAATATCTTGGTGAAAGGAGGCGCGACTTAATTAACGATATACAAGTTGAAGTTGTTAGACTTATTGATTGAGTCACAGAGTTACATTTATAACCTGATAATTGTAAGGCGGAAGCACCTAACACAGATTTCGAGCTGCATCAGGTTTTTGTAAGCCAATTTGTGACAACCGGCTGCTAAGTCCAGCGGAAAATGGCATTTTGGCAGCCCAACTGCGGTTGTATATTGCTCGAGTTACAGACTTAATCGAATTTTCAAGCTCGCCAGCATAACCAGAACTACGGCTTTTCCGGCTTTGTAATTTTACCTGCCATGGCTAGCTTTTTGTTTCAAAATATTTTATTACCAAATCGTGTAATCCAATCAAACTTTTTCGAAAGAAAACGTGTCCATTCTGAAAAAGTCTATTGATATTAAACTGTTATCGTGTTTTGTCATAGTTATCACAAATCTTGTGACTTTCATATCAAAATGTTCAATTAACTTTTGCAAATATGACAGATGTTAATCCAAAATATTAATAAAAAAAAAAGATTACATAGGTCGATTGGATAACTTACATTGAATTTGACAGAAATGTGTGCTTATTGCAGTTTTGTCTCTTCCCCGACACTGACGAATCTTGTCTATTTTAGACGCCTATATTTCGGCGTACATGTATGTCAAGTCCTTTTAGAAAACTGTAAACGTTGTAAAAAGACATTTGATTGAACTATGAATTTGCAGGTTTATATTGACGTTGATATGTTTACGAAACCATACAAATCAATATATGGGATCCTCTCATGTTTTTATTAACATTACAAGTACTTGTGTAAATATTGTCTATAAATCTGGAACGATAAGAAGACTTGATAAAGCCGGTCCGTGGTATGCGTTTAAGAGGAAATATATCATGTATAAGTGTTATTATTGTCTTTGTTCTGTTTGTATGATGTTTTACGACGCTTTCAAACAACTTTTCACTTATATCACGGTTACCGGTGCGGTGCTACTTTTCCTTTCATTATGAGACGCGTGTTTTACAGGGAGCACTCAGGCCTACAGGCCTTTGTCACGGGAGTGGAACAAAACAAAACACAATTGATTGGAACATTTTTCTTTTCTTACGGGAGTGGAACAACGGCCTTAAGGCGGATTTCTACCTGAGTCTGTCGCGTGTATTACGGGGAGCACTCCGCTGCTATTCAGGGACATGTAAGCTAGGGCCGCATACGTTTTAAGGCAGGTCCCCCAGTCTACCCGCACTTACGGCGAAGTGCTAAGCTTTGTTTTACGCTTGCACTCCGCTGCTAGTAGTGGAATTGTGCACCGGTGCCGTATATGATATACGGCCGGTCCCGCAGTCTTCCAGAGCTTACGGCGAAGTGCTGAGACTTGATTTAACACTCGGCTGCTAGTAGTGGAAATGTGAGCCGGGGCCGCATATGCTATAAGGCAGGCCCCGCAGTCTACAAACTTTCAAAAATTAAAAGAATTCTCACAGGAGTGGAACAACGGCCTTGAGGCGGATTTCTACCCGAGTCTGCCGCGTGTATTACGGGGATTTGTGATTTTGTTTTGTTCCACTCCCGTAACAAGGGCATGTAGGCCCGAGTGCTCCCCGTAATACACGCGGTAGACTCGGGTAGAAATCCGCCTTAAGGCCATTGTTCCTCTCCCGTAAGAAAAAAAAAGTGTTCCACTCCATTGTGATTTTATTTGTTCCACTCCCGTGACAAAAGTGCTCCCTGTTATACACGCGGCAGACTCGGGTAGAAATCCGCCACAAGGCCGTTGTTCCTCTCCCTTGAGATTGTTTTTTAATTCTTGAATGTCGAATGTCGAATGTCGTGCCAGCACGAAATTCGTTTTTTTTTAAGTTTGAATTTTTGAATGTCGAATGTCGAATGTCGTATGTTAAGCTAACTTCACACAGCTTTTCAATACTGATGTCTATCTGAGTGTATATCTTTCTGTATTTATGTTTCTATGTTTATGTTTACATGCATGTCCGTCTATCTCTCCGTTAATCTGTTGGTGTAAATGTCAATCTGCCCGTTTGTCTGTATGTATGTACATCCATGTGAAGTTCAATCTGTATGTGTATCTGTCTATGCGTTTGTATGAAGATTTGCAATCCCGGCGATTTGATTTACACTAAAGTTAATAAGCACTAGTGTGAGACCGGCATGTGAAAATATTCGAATGGGCCTTGGTCTTTTTCTTGAATATAGTGATCCAAGCCGAACCAATGGTACGGTTGGATAGAGGAGAGTTCCTTCTACCATCAAATGCCAAAACAACCTAGGATCAGGCTACTTTTGAACGTTTGCGAGGCGGAACGAAAACGGAATATACTTGCAGGTTATACCTTTTCTTTTCAACTATGTTTTATGCCGCTTTCAAAACTACTACAGGTTAGCGTGTTTCTTTTCAATGGTGTTTTGTGTCACTTTTCACAATGTTTCCGTCATATCACTGTGTCAGAACAGAACAGAACAGAACAGAATATAAGCTTTATTGAAAAGATTTACATTATACATGTGCATACGAAACATATCAGACAATGATAATTGGTTTAATGTGTATGTGTATGTGTATGTCTATCTGTCTATTTATGTCTATCATCGTGTCTCTATCATTAGGTATGTGTATCTGTATGTATTCATATGTCTCTGAATGTATGCCTTTCTGAATGTATGTTTATCTGAGTGTATGTCTATCTGTATTTATGTCTCTATGTTTATGTATATAAGTAGTATATGCGCCGGTTTGGTTACAAACAAAGATGACGTAATCGGCGGCCATTTTGTTGACCTAGTTACTATTTATAGTATCTCATTTGCATATAAGGATTGACACGAGTGAGGACGCCATTGTGTTGACCTAGTTATTTATATACAATGACTGCGCATGCGTGGCGGCCATTTTGAATGATATATCTATATTTAGAATGACATCATGGGTCTATATTTAGAAAGCTTTAACAATGGAGCAAGTGTTTCAGTAGCACCCTTCGGGCGAGACCACCAACGATTTGTCTCTAGCCTTCTACCAATAGATTCTAACGGGTATGTTGTTGGAACCCTCGAAAATAATGGCGGGGAAATTCGACCTAACCTTTGCTACATTGTTTCGGGAAACCTGACACGAGACATCCATACAACACGATATATCCCTTTAATATGTCGTATAGTCGAGCCGAAGCACGCAGTCAAACATGTATGGTAAAGCAATAAATGTAACGTCTTACCTCGAGAACGTCCAGAGTTCAAATGACAGATGCGCATGCACGATATATTTTTAGACGCGTTATTTCACAATCAGAAACACACCAGGTGTCCTAACAATAGACCATTGAAATGCTAATCTCCTTCAAAGGCGCCATACTGTCTGCGTCTATTTATTTAAGGCCGGAAACATGAACAATGCCCAATTGAAATGTCAAAGTTAATCTCCTTTAAAGGCGCCATACTGTCTGCGTCTATTGATTTAAAGCCGGAAACATGAACAATGCCCCATTGACATGTCAATATCAATCTCCTTTAAAGGCGACACAGTGTCCAGCGTCTATTGATTTAAGGACGGAAACGTGTACAATAGCCCATTGACATGTTGAAAATTAATCCCCTTTAAAGGCGACATACTGTCTGCGTCTGAACACCTGCAACGAACGCGTTAACACTTGTCTGAGAATAACCCTTTACACTGCTGTTCAAAAGATTACCCTACATGATGAAAGTTATTATCATGTTTTAATTTGCACTTGAAAAGTGTCACTGTAGTTAAACACGACTTTACCAATTTGATCAGATTTCAAATATAGAGGGAAAAGGAGCCCATTATAAGCGTCAAATCGGTTTTTGTTAATTTGTATCACTATTTACGCTTTAACTTTTTCTCTTTATGCTACCAAATGATAGAAGACCCAAAAAGCTTTCATTTAAACCAAAGTTTGTCGCTATAATTGTTTACCGTTTTCGAGTTATGTAATATGAGAGATTTTTAAACCCCAAAAATGAACTTGCCCCGATCCTCAAGTTTGATATACCGTTGGAAACATCTCGTTGAGCCTTTGGTTTAAATGAAAGCTTTTTGGGTCTTCTATCATTTGGTAGCATAACGAGAAAAAGTTGAAGCGTAAATAGTGATACAAATTAACAAAAAACGATTTGACAACTTTAATTGACTCCTTTTCTCTAAATATTTGACAAAATTTCAATTGACATATAACCAAAATCATAATGTTGCTCTTAAACAAGATCTTTGGTGTCTTTAAAAGAGATAAAGACATTATATGTTTCGTTAAAATGGTCACAGAAGTTTTATAACCTTAAATATATATCTCTATAACTACCATAACTGGACAGCATTTAAAACTGTAACCATGGAATTCATAAAATCAAAGTAAACATTGACCAGTCCAACTATTGAAATTAATTTTTAATCCTAATCCAAGTCTATTTACACAAAATTTGTCAAAAAAGATGTTTTGCTTTCTATTCCCATTACTCAAATAGCATTGCTTGATAAAGGAACTTTACTCTCTTTGGCACATTTGGCTGATCAAAAATGAATATAATTAATTTCAGTGCATCTTTTTAAAATACAACTTTAATAAGTGTGATTATAAAAATTAAGGAAGCAGTGGATTTTCTTGCTTTTTATGGTGTAGGTAGCAACACTTTTAAAGATGTAAACGTTTATTTGGACTATTTTGTATCTAGTCAGAATGTAAGGGTACATTTACAAGCTGACGATCTCATCATGTACGACGGCAATGATGAATGTGATGTCATTGTTTCCAAAGTCAGATTACTTTTGACACACTTTGAAACCAACAAAGATTTAAAAAATGACGTCACTTCCGGTTTGATCATCTCATTTGATAGAAAATCAGAAATCCTTTTCAATGGACCCAAACACGACTACATTCGGACAAGAAATAAAGGAGATATCGGCATTTACGCATTAAGAAGACTTTTGACGCACTTTGAAACAATAATTTAAAACGGCGATAACTAGAGAACTATTAGTCCTAGGATCATAATTTTTTCATATATGAAAAGGGCTCAACGAGATGTTTCATTTTTGGGGTTTAAAAATCTCTCATATTACATAACTCGAAAACGGTAAACAATTATAGCGACAAACTTTGGTTTAAATGAAAGCTTTTTGGGTCTTCTATCATTTGGTAGCATAAAGAGAAAAAGTTAAAACGTAAATAGTGATACAAATTAACAAAAACCGATTTGACGCTTATAATGGGCTCCTTTTCCCTCTATATTTGAAATCTGATCAAATTGGTAAAGTCGTGTTTAACTACAGTAACACTTTTCAAGTGCAAATTAAAACATGATAATAACTTTCATCATGTAGGGTAATCTTTCGAACAGCAGTGTAAAGGGTTATTCTCAGACAAGTGTTAACGCGTTCGTTGCAGGTGTTCAGACGCAGACAGTATGTCGCCTTTAAAGGGGATTAATTTTCAACATGTCAATGGGCTATTGTACACGTTTCCGTCCTTAAATCAATAGACGCTGGACACTGTGTCGCCTTTAAAGGAGATTGATATTGACATGTCAATGGGGCATTGTTCATGTTTCCGGCTTTAAATCAATAGACGCAGACAGTATGGCGCCTTTAAAGGAGATTAACTTTGACATTTCAATTGGGCATTGTTCATGTTTCCGGCCTTAAATAAATAGACGCAGACAGTATGGCGCCTTTGAAGGAGATTAGCATTTCAATGGTCTATTGTTAGGACACCTGGTGTGTTTCTGATTGTGAAATAACGCGTCTAAAAATATATCGTGGTGTCAGGACATGCGCATCTGTCATTTGAACTCTGGACGTTCTCGAGGTAAGACGTTACATTTATTGCTTTACCATACATGTTTGACTGCGTGCTTCGGCTCGACTATACGACATATTAAAGGGATATATCGTGTTGTATGGATGTCTCGTGTCAGGTATCCCGAAACAATGTAGCAAAGGTTAGGTCGAATTTCCCCGCCATTATTTTCGAGGGTTCCAACAACATACCCGTTAGAATCTATTGGTAGAAGGCTAGAGACAAATCGTTGGTGGTCTCGCCCGAAGGGTGCTACTGAAACACTTGCTCCATTGTTAAAGCTTTCTAAATATAGACCCATGATGTCATTCTAAATATAGATCTATCATTCAAAATGGCCGCCACGCATGCGCAGTCATTGTATATAAATAACTAGGTCAACACAATGGCGTCCTCACTCGTGTCAATCCTTATATGCAAATGAGATACTATAAATAGTAACTAGGTCAACAAAATGGCCGCCGATTACGTCATCTTTGTTTGTAACCAAACCGGCGCATATACTACTTATATATGTATGTATGTATGTCCGTCTATCTCTTGTTGTAACTGTCAATCTGCCTGTGTGCATGTATTTACATGTGTATGTCAATCTGTATGTTTATCTGTCTATGCGTTTGTACGTCTTATTGTCTATGCATGTCTATCATCATGTATGTATATCATCGTGTCTTTATCATTATGTATGTATATCACTATGTACATGTATGTATATCTGAATTGATGCATGTGTCTCTGAAGTTATGCTTATCTCAAGGTATGTCTATCGGAGTGTATGTCTATTTAAATGTATGTCTTCATGGTTATGTATACATGTAGATCCGACCATCTCTCCGTCTATCTGTTGGTGTAACTGTCAATCTGCCTGTATGTCTGTATGCATATTTATACGTGGGTATGTCAATCTGTATGTTTATATGTCTATGCGTTTGTATGTCTATCTGTCTATTTGTCTATGTATGCCTATCATAATGTAGGTTTTTCATCGTGTCTCTATCATTATGTATTTCTATCACTAGGTATGTATATCTGCATTTACTCATGTGTCTCTGAATTTATGCCTTGCTGTATGTATGTCTCTCTGAGTGTATGTCTATCTGTAATTATGTCTCTATTTTTATGTTTAAATGTATGTCCGTCTATCTCTGCGTCTATCAGTTGGTGTAACTGTCAATCTGCCTGTTTGTACATCCATGTGAATGTCAATCTGTATGTTTATCTGTCTATGCGTTCGAAAGTCTATACATCTATGTATTTGTATGTCTATCTGTCTATGTATGCCTATCAGCATGTATGTCTTTCATCTTGTCTCTATAATCTTGTCTCTATCATTATGCATGTCTATCAATATGTATGTAAATATGCATGTATTCATGTGTCTCTGAATGTATGCCTATCTGAATATATGTCTATCTGAGTTTATTCCTATCTGTATTTATGTCTTTATGTGTATGTACAGATGTACGTTCGTCTATCTCTCCGTCTATCTCTTGGTGTAACTGTCAATCTGCCTGTATGCATGTATTTACATGTGGATGTCAATCTGTATGTTTATCTGTCTATGTGTTTGTATGTATTATTGTCTATGTATGTCTATCATCGTCTACGGTCATGGTGGAGTGCCTTTGGGCAAGGCACATTTTCTAGCCTAGTACTGGTTTGTTTACCCAGGGATCATGAATAATTAAATTGAATTGCGCGCTAAATGACCTTAGCTGTCGATGCGCCATAAACCAATATACATTCATTCATTCATTATATCATCGTGTCTTTATCATTATGTATGTCTATCACTATTAAACCCCAATCAATCTTTCTCTCTATTTTACTTCCTCGTACATCATATATCGTTTTTTTTAATATTACGAAGTAAGGACACATACAGGGAAGTCAATTTTTCTTATTCATCGTTGAATCATGAAATATTTGTTGATACTATTAATTTTATTGTCAGTTTTTATCGGTAAGTAACATTTAAAAGTATTGATTTTAATTATAAATGTGGTATTTGATAACATGACTCACCAACATGACTCACCAACATGACTCACCAACTATCTAGTATATATATATATAATGATCAAGTTCTCCTTTCGACAAATGTTAAATTGCTGAAGAGATGAGTTATCTCCCTTTCTAAAAAAAAAAAAATTAAACTTTACATTATTATATTATATAATTTCAAATTCACAGATGTTAAAGGCTTTAAACTTACCACAGCCGCGAGGCGAAATATTTATTTTATGTTTCGTGACAAATTCGGGTGTGTCAACACGCCAGACAGTTCCTTTCTAGATTACACTTTTCTTTATAGAAATTGAAAAGGTTTTAAGCGTGTAATACATAATGGATATTCGCGCAAACGCAATGAAAAGTGTAATAAAATGCAGGTTTAACAACAATAATTAACCAAAAGATATGCTGGTGTTGTCATTTATTATATATAACAAGCTTAAAATCTTTTCAATTTCTATAAAGAAACGCAATGAAAAGTATAATTAAGTGCAGGTTTAACAACATTAATTAACCAAAAATTATGCTAGTGTTGTCCTTTATTTTTGTAGGCTGTATTTATCAGGGTCTATGATAAACCATGTAAGAATCAGAATATTGATACAGACCTGGTCGCTTATAGTATAATCTATACATTTTTTAAGTTCTATAACTTACTAAGTAATTTGTAAGAATAAAAACGATAACATCAAATGTGACATGTTTGTAACCAGACGTAGCGAAAAAAGAATACAGAAGAAGGTTACCATATATATACGTATTGAACTACATAAATGGTAATTAGTCCATTTGGCGTTCCTATGTGTTCTATACACCAACCTAGAAATATTGTTTCCTATGAATTTTGTTTGGTGATTTGTACTCTAATGGGGTTCTCGAACAAATTCAGATTGGTTGCCAAAATGGCAAGTTTGGGCAAATCCTGTAATTTGCATAAATCCAAGATGGCCACCAGAAACCGTTTTGAAAGTTTAACTTTTGAACTAGTTGCAATAGATTGATGTATGATACGTCTTATTAGGGTTTTTAAGTATGAGGAATCTTATTCTGATAGTTTGCCAATTTAAGGGCAAGGTGACTTCAAATTCAAGATGGCCGTCGGACGCCATTTTGAATTTCAAACTGTTTTACTACTTTTTTTTTAATGATGCTTTGTATATTTTTCTGATACAACCATAAATAAAGCATTCGACACATATGTACTTAGAAAAGCATACTGCACTTTATTCATTTCTTTTGAATGCCGTGGAATACATCTTGAATATAGATAAGATGACTTTTTTTTTTCCAAAATCAAAACTGATGTCAAATTATTTCATGGGCATTAGTACGTCAGTTATGTAAAGGAAGATTTTTTTTGCTCTAAAGTAGAGTGAAGGTACTCAACACACTCGCCAAACCGTTGAGTGTTCTTGCTCTTCAAAATTGCATATCTCTTTGGCAGATGGCTCGTTATTGAGAGCTCATAATCGATGATAGTTTCATTACCCCGCTTCATATCATGGTACTTGTCAAAGACAACAAATTTTTAAGAAGCATATGAATATCGACTTAAATGACCCTGGATGGATGCAATCAGATCAGAGGGACTGCCACTGCGTGGCCACACAATATGGTAAAAATACTGTGAAACATCCACGACGACAGTGTCAGCAGGTTTTGGGGGAGATCTCAACCACACCGAGACGTTTTACGACCAGACCCGATTTGTTGCCTTTCCTGAGACAACCATGCCAATCAATGAGTGCTACAGGCACTGTACATTATTCATAGGCGAAAAGAGGTCCAAGCTCCACTTGCTGCTGCATGCCAATCATCAAAAGTCGGAGAAAAATATTTTCAAGGTCCATTACTGGCTTGGCCTTGCTGCTTTAGATATGTTGCTTGAGCACACACATTTTATTGATTGGATTTCTGATAGCCTTGTAAAACACATCGGGGAGAATGGCAATGTAATAGCTCTCCATGTTTTATCCAATCATAATTGAATCTGCAACCTTCACGTTAGCGGGATCAACTTTGCATATAATGGAATTACACAGGTTAGGGCGGTCATGTTCTAAAGGGTGCGGGTACTTCTCTCCTCTGTGTTAATGAGATCCGGATCATGGGCATCTACGGTGCAGCGGTGTTTCAACTCCTCTTTATGAAGTTTGACCTGGTGTATAAGCTAAAAAGATATGGCCTAGAGAATTTAACGGATGGACTGTAATAGGAAAGGCAACAATCCACTCAGAAACTAGATCACAAGAAAGTGTTATGCCTTTGAAAGCCCCTTTGCCAATCCTGATGGCAGTTTGCTCTCCAAACTGATGGGCAGATACAGCTTTCCAGTAGTCGTCATGGTGCTGACAAACAAGGTCCAAAATGTCCTCGGTATGGAGCTTGAACGGTAAATTTGTCAATTTCAAGATGTTCTTAACTGTAGCCATGGCATGAGATATCACATTCCTAGATCCAGCGTAGTGTACAAGTTGAATGGCCCTGCTATTACCTGCATATTTAGATTGTCTGGTTGTGAGACGATAGATTATGGCAATAGTAATAGTATGCTGATTGCTGCAATTCTCGATTATCCCAGATGGGTGCACCTGAAATTATGTTGCCATGTTACCAACAAGTCAAAGTTGTCATACCATCCAAATATGGGCCCAACTGTCCGGTTAGCCACTTCATCCTATGAGGTGTTGCAGCATCATCCCTGGCATGCGGAACTGCAATACGTTATCATATGACACAGCGTATTCATGTTCATGTAAACTGTGAATGAGATCAATGCAACCAAACTTGTGATGCAGTTTTAAGCCAATCCCAAGTGTTGTTTGGTTACGTAGGTCGGTATTGGAATATTGTATGGATTGTGATAGACTAAATGATGCTTTTGTAATTTTACAATTTGCTATGACCTTTGATAAAAACCTACATGTACGAAGTGTAGCCGTAGTTTGTTGCTTTGTTTTTGCATGACTAAAATCACTAAGATCATATTTTGTATTGTTGAATGGAATACCATGCGCCTCAGTTGTGATCTTTCTCACCAGCCCATCCTCGTTTATCTCATCCACAACATCCACACAACATCCACTTCAAAAATCTTCATTATATAACATAATGTACATACAACAATGGACGAACAGCCTTCTATGCTAAGTACTACCACATCATCACCCAAATGCGTAATCAGTTTGGTAAACATTTGCTTTCGTGTCAACTGACCACCATAACCAACATATGTATCAAATAGTTCAATGGATGTCCAAGTACATCTTTTTTTTAGATACATCTGATCAATAAGCAATTGCATAGCTGACTCATCAATTTGTGAAATCTGGTCTGTAAGTGTTGGGGTTTTTCTGACGGAAGTCCAACATGACCTGCATTCTATAACGGGTCTCATCGTCATGCCTCGCTACTGAGCATTCAATAATTTTCTTGACTTCTTGAAGCAAGCTGGAATGTTTGGAGGGGTCCAGATTTGCTGCAGAATGAGAGGAGGCACTTTTAACCAGCATTAGCCATTTCTTATCTCCAAAATAAAATAAGAATCTAATGTTTGCTTAAGCCTTGTTTTCAATCTAAATGCCAATCAAAATCGACCGTTTACTGATCTTGAATGCAAAGAAATGACGTCAGAAAGTAATTCTCGGTTACCTCAAACCTTTTAACAGATGTATTACGCATCATTCTGAAGCAAATAGATAAAAAGTAATATTTTCAAGATGTCGTCCGGCGGCCATTTTGGGTTTTACATGAACTTGACCTTCCATTGAGAAAATAACACCAGCATTTGATTATACATACCCTAAAACCCACAAAAGCATGTGTTATACATCATTCTAAAGCAAGTGGTTCAAAAATTAAATTTCAATATGGCATTTGGCGGCCAACTTGGATTTATGCAAATTACCAGATTTGCACAAACTTGCCATTTCGGCAACAAAGTCGAATTTGCTCAAGGACTTTGCCCATATAGTTCAAATCAGCAATAAAAGTTCATAGGAAACAACATTTCTAGGTTCCAGAAATTTCAACTGGACTAAATGGGATATTAGTGAACAATTAATCATCTCAGGTAATGCTATATTTAGCAGAATACATTACTTATAACTGTCATGCTACCGTTGATGAGGTATTCTCTTCGTAAATCAAACAAGCAGAATTAATTTACATATTGCACTTGGCTAACAAGGTTACTACAATAACTGTCTCTCTTGTCCGCTAATTTGATAGGCATTTATAGAGTATACTTAAAAAAATGAGATAAGTAGGTATTTGAGTTTGACAACCATATGTCATTGATGCATTTTTATGAATTAATTATATCGACTTCTTGATTTAATCACTTTTGCTCATGAAATTGTTTAATTTAATTATTTTTGATATTTCTCTATTCAGCATATAGTTAATTTGCCTATCAAAAATGGTTACCAGGGGAGGTAAACAGTGTAGTTGTAGTTGCATCAAACAATTCATCTTTAAAAAATCATTAATCTGTAGTCACTGTAATAATTCAATACCATTGAACGTATGAAAAAAAAAGTGTAAGATGCATAACTTTTGACCAGATGTATATCATTAATATTGAGTAACAAGAGAAGAGAAATATTGTGCCGGTACATTTTTATTTTCCTGATATGAATACCGAGGCCTACAAAAGAGCCATTTTACACAATCTGAAATCATTCTTTAACACTCAAACTCTATGTTGTTGGTACTCAAAAGAATCGTCTTGGTTGAGCAATAAAAGAGATATTGTGGTGAAAAGACACATTTTCTCCTTCTTTGTAGTTCCCTGTATAATGATAATTTGATCTTATAATTTTGTTTCTTTTTGTTACAAGGAGCTAGATGTTTAGTAGAGAATTTGACGATCTCCAAAGACGTAGTGTACAGGACGTATATAACAGTAACATTGTCATGCAGTTTCATCGATAACGAACCTCCATCGGATATCAACCTCATCTGGCATCATAACGACAACCCGAAACCACTGGTCACTGGACCCCCGACTTTGCAGTATGATTCCAACCAACGATTCTCATACCAGTTGATAATTGATAAAGCCAGTAGGAATGATGCGGGCAGATACAGCTGTAATGTTGAAGGAGATCCGTCCGTTGTCTCCACTACCCTGACAGAAATATCAGGTATGTTCTTTATTAGTTTGATTTAATTCACTTTCTAAGCGAGCCATGGTATGGTTGGATCTTTAAGGACAGTTACAATATGGGAATATTCTTTCTATTACAGACTTAATAAATAGCATAGCAGATCAATTGATAAAAGAACTAATCCTTTTCCACATACAACACATCTGCAGCAGACAACTTTAAATATAACCAGCCAATAATGTGATTTTTATGCGGGGGATTCAGCTATGCTGAATACCTCCGTATATTGTCATGCCCAGCTTTCAGGTATAAATTTGTAAATTTTTCTGTGCTGCCCTCTGTGTTTTCAAAATGGAGAATTTTTCTTGATTGTCCCGGGATCAGTTAAATACGTTTCACAACAAGCTAAGCAGTATGCACATTATACAAAGTAAACGTACACAATGTTAAGTTTTAATCCATGAAGTTGTATACATAATTTAGAAGTTAAAGTTAGACATAAGGATCTTAAATGTTTCTTTTAAATATATGGAAAACGAGTAGCTTGAGAGCGGGTAGCTCAAAAACCTTTTGAGAAAATCCCTGCAATGAAACATACGGAAATACGGCTGTCGTGCATCGTCAACATTTTCCTTTGTTAAAACTCTACAGGCAACATTTTGCATCGGATCTTCATGAAAGTTTATCAGAACATTCATCTCCATCATTCTTGGACATGTTCGAAACTGGGCCATTTGATGTCAAGAACTATGTCACTAGGTCAAATTGAAGGAAAATCTTGTTAACACTCTAGAGCGACATTTTCAACTTGAGCATGTTGAAACTTTATCAGTTTGTTTGTCTTGATGATGTAAGTCAAGTTCGAAAATGAGTCATGTCGGGTCAGAAACTAGGTCACTAGGCCAAATTGAAGGAAAATCTTGTTAACACTGTAGAAGCCGGATTTTTGACAAAGGCAGCATGAAATTTGGTCAGAATGTTTATCTAAATGATAGCTAGGTCACTAAGCCAAATTGAATGGAAATATTGTTAACACTTTGGAGGCCTTATTTTCAATTTGAGCATGTTGAAACTTTATCAGAATGTTTGACTTGATGATATGTAGGTCAAGTTCGAACATGGGTCATGATGGGTAAAAAAGTAGGTCACTAGGTCAAATTGAAGGAAAAGCTTGTTAACACTCTAGAGGCCGCATTTTTTTGTCAGAATGTTTGTATTAATGATATCCAGGTCAAGTTCGAATATGGGTCACATTGGGTCAGAAACTAGGTCACTAGGTCAAATTAAAGGAAAATCTTGTTAACTCTGTAGAAGCATCTTTTTTGGCTACAGCAGCTTGAAATTTTGTCAGAATTCTATCTAAATGATATCTATGTCAAGTTTGAATATGGGTCATGCCGGGTTAAAAACTAGGTCTTGTTAACAATCTGGATGCTGCATTTTTAGCTTGAGTATGTTGAAACTTTATCAGAATGTTTTTCTTGATGATATCTAGGTCAAGTTCTAACATGGGTCATGTTGGGTCAAAAAGTAGGTCACTAGGTCAAATTGAAGGAAATTCTTGTTAACACTCTAGAGTCAACATCCCCCGCATTTCAGTACTTTCAGTACTTTGATTTTCGTAATGAGTCATTTATCCTTTTGCTACATTTTTAAAATGTTATTCTTAAAGTAAGGTTTTACATGATGAGATGTTCCATATCTTTCTCCAGATTATTTCAAAGTCGTCTGCTGCAGATGTTTTGTATGTGGGAAAGGGTGGATTATCATTTATCTATGTTCCCAATCCATTGGTTTGATTTTATATCTTATATACATGGGGAGATTCTTTTTCACAAGAAAAAAATTGATTTACAAAACATTTCATTATCTTAAGTTGACGAAAGTCCAGTTGTGGTAGAAATTGACTCGAACCAGGAATTAAACCTTCTGAGTAGTCCGAACACGGATGTTCGATGTTTCACAGCCAACAAACCACCCAAAGAGGCCCTAGGTTGTAAGATGAACATTAAAGTTACTGGTAAGTCTCCTGGTGTACATGTGGATGACTGAAAGTTTGAAAAAAATGACATTTTTCTCCTTATCACACAATGATTTTTATTTTGTAGATGTATTGTCAAGTTATAGTATTGCAGCAGACATATTTTGTTATCATTTAGAAAGGAAATGGTTTTAACCCTTTCCGACATACATTGCTTTCTGATGCCTCTGAAGCTGACGACATTTTAAAACATTTTGGCAAAAGGAGAAATTGCTCAAAAGTCGTCTGCTGCACTTGCGTCAAAGTGCCTGCAGTTGATAAAGGGGTACACTTAATGCCAGTACATTAAGTGCTTTTAATTAAAAAAACTTTCCCTGAATTAGAAAACTGTGTATAACAATCAGACTTCCATTTTTCATGATGATACAATATTTTTCATGCTACTATTATTTAAAAAGTTGTCTGCTATAGAGGCTTCAGAAAAGCTTAAGTATGTGGGAAAGGGTTAACACTAGTGACAGTATTATTATTTTTAAGATAAAAAACATTGTTCCACAATATTTTCAAAAGTCGTCTGCTGCAGTTGCATCAAAGTACCTCTGCAGTTGATAAAGGGTTACACTTGATTCCAGAACATTACGTGCCTTTCCCTGAGTTAGAAAGCAGTGTATATCAATTAGACTTCCAATTTTCATGATGATTTTCCACATATAAATTTTCAAAGCAGAATACTTTTTAAAAATATATTTGCTGCGAGGTAAAGAGTTCGCATGACCTTTCTTTCTACAGAAACGGATGTTGGTTACCATGAATTCGTATTAGTCTCAGCTGATGCCTTGCTGTATTACAAAACACTCGGGATGGCCGTAGAAAAGCAAGTGACATTTAAACTGGCAAAACCGTTGATAGGTATTGTATTCATAATCTTATATAAACATATTATACAGTATTCCTTTTTCAAAACCTCATTATTGAAATAGAGATAGTCATAACCTACTCTTAAAGAGTATTACCACAGTAAGCAAATCTGATACAGACAACTTTTCAAACATCTAGGACAAAGATAAGGAACATCTATACAGATGGAAGGATAATTATTGAATAGAGTTGAAATAATTTGTCCCAAGGATTTCAAAAGACGTCCGCTAAAGATGCATGTTGTGAGGGGTTTACACATTACATTTATTGACGTGCTATTTTTATGCCATCCAAGCCGATTGCACCTAAAGACATAAAGAATATGCCAGCAATAACATTGTTGAAAAAATAAATACGATAGTTGTAAAAAGTGTGTAAAAGAAGATATTATCCATTTAGAGAATGTTTTCAAAAGACATAGACTGCTAAATCCATCTACATCGGGAGAAAGGTCAATTTATCCTTTTGCCTCATTGTTATCATAAGTCATGTGTAAGCCTCTGTAAATGAAAGTTAAATTATTGAACAGAGTCGAAAATAATTGTGGCAAATGGTGAAACTGCTCATTAAAAGCAATTTATCCTATTGTCACAATGTGTTTTTTTCAAATATCATCTGCTGTAAAGCCGTCTGCATATATGAGAGAGGATTAAAAGTTTACAGTATCAGGAATAAGCTTCCTACTTTCTTTAACAATTCATACTTTCTCCTACAAGGTTTTAAGGTGTTATGGAATGATGATAACGTTACTTTCGTATTGTCGGGGGACACCAATCATCTCTCAGACATGAGGTTAAGCTGTTCCCATCCACAAAACACAATCCCGTTAGATGTTACACAGGAAGATTCGGGGACCAATGACAAGACAACATTCATATGTGACAGATATGAAACCATGTCGGATTTAGATGTCCTCGTACAATGGAAAGAGAAGATCCTGTATGCCAAGAAAGTGACAGAAACAAGGCACACATCAGGTAGAGTCCATCCTTTTTGTCGTCGTCAGTTCACAGGCGTCCGAGTTTTCATTTGAGAAAAAAATGTAAAAAGATCTCATACAATACCTATCTAAGATACTACAAATTATCTCCATGCTGTAATATTAATGACCGTCATGTTAATTCGGAGAATCCCACACAGGACAGTGTTACTTTAAATAGCCTCTCTATATGGTATTATATAAAACATAATTATTATTATACTGTATGAACCATATATAGGCTATTTATAGTAACACGGTCCTGGGTGGAATTCCCAACATTTTCTCATACGTAATCATTACGGTTATCATTTTTAAAGCATATGGACAAAATAGAGATCGAATTTGTAGTCTCTTAACGATGTTTTGTGTGTTTTTCCCCTTTTTTACTCAAATGAAAACTGGGACACCTTTGTTCAATTTATCCTTTCCAATCGGACGACTATTGAGTTCTTTCAAAAACTAAATAATTATATTACGTCAAACTAACATGTTTTATCTTCAATTTGCACGATACATTGTCAAAAACAGGGCAATATTTCATCTTTTCGCACAACATTTTTTAACTTTGTATCATAGTCATACTCCAATTGTTTACAGTTGTAACAATGTATTCCGTATGTATTTCTAAAATGTATACCTCTTAAACTATCACATCAGGTTAACAGATAATTTTGAATTTGATTCATTATATTTCAGATTCTAGAAACTCTCAAGTAGCTGTGATACTTATTGTTGCTAGTGTAATGTCGAAATGGCTTCTATCCAAGCTAGGAGTCATTAGATAGGTAAGACTAGTTGAAATTCTCTCTCCCTGAGATCTCAATCGATTATAAATCCAGTTACAAATTTTGTTAATTATAATATTGTCGTCAATTAACATCAAAGCTTATACCGACTATAAGGAAAGTCAGACCAAAATATTTCGCTGTGCGTGCCAGAATATTGGATCTGACGACATCGCATAAAAGGTCGTTTTAAATTTTGAATTTAGATGAGCATGTTCTCTTTCTTCTGTCCAATGAAATCGCACAATACAACAAATGTTCAGCTATCACCGCTTCTCTGTCTCGTTAATTTATATGGCTTTTTTCCCTGTTGATACGTTACTCCTTTGAAGGTGACAATTTGATTATCAGATTTAGAGGATCATACAGCAAATCTGCATCGGACTACTTTGAAATAGCTAAGAAAAAAACCATGGACACTCTCTATAAATGGAAGAATGATTATTAAATCAAGTTCAACAATTTGTGACAAAAGGTGAAATTATTCTTCTTGAGCAATTTCTTCTTTTGCCACGAAGTCGTCTGCAGCAGATGCGTCAGAAGGCATCTGTATGTGGATAAGAGTAAATCTACAATGGCTGAAAAACTCAATTTCAAGAAACTTCTGTTAAGTAATATTTTGATATTTACTATAGTCATGGAATTAAATATAATTGTGGAGACGTTTTTCGATTTAATTAGTTTTACTTTTCGCAATATGTCTTCATCTTTAATATGCTTTTTTGAATAATCGTACGATACATTATTTAATGCAAACCATTGATCGACATACGGTCGTAAAGTGTAGCATGTCGCTACAAGCCTCATGCAGTGCAGAGGTGATTGTTGTGAGAATGTTACATTTTGGCTATTGATTCTTTTCCTACATTGATAAGGGCAATTTGTTATCTGCTTTATGTATGACATGCACGCGAATGTCTGTTTAGGGTGGTGTTTTTATAGAGCGCTGCTATGTGCCTCAAGCGGAACAATAATAACTGTGGAAAAGGAGTCAGTGTCATACGTGAGCGATGATTCGTTTATCACAGTGATTTCATGTTTACAAAAGTTAACGATAAATACTATTGTAAAAAACAAACAGTATGCCATATGTATGATCCATTACATACAAAAGCGTCATGCCGTACGTTTTACTGGATATGTTTTAAACGTGTCCTCAGCGGGAAATATGAAGCTTTTGTTGCAGGGGAGTTATTGGTCTTCCTTTTCCACATTGTTTATTAAGTTAAAAAAAAGTATTTAAAATAAACTGTTTTATGTATGACTTTACACAGAAGTGATTGTATAGGGTGGTGTTTTTATAGAGCGCTGCAATATACCTCAGGTGGAACAAGGGTAACTGTGCAAAGGGAGCAGGTGTTCGTTATGACCTCTCATACTTTTCTCGCAGTGATTTCATGTTTACACAAGTTAGCAGTAAATACTACTGTTTCACAAATGTACGATATATATTTTAGAATGTCTTACAGACAGAGAAGTATGTATATGGAGGTTTACTGCATGCCGTATTTCCTTTACTGGTTATGTTTTAAACATTTTTTAAAAATGAAGCATTTGATTTGTTGGAATGAAGTTATTGATTTTTATTTTTCCAATAACTTAATCTTTTCTTGAAAGATAATGATCATGAAACGCCATAATAGGTAAAATAATAAAGTTAATACATGGATAAGTCACACCCATTTACTGTCCTTAAATTGTCAAGGTCTGAGAGACAGGAAAAAAGAATGCGATTAAAGCAATATATAACAGAACAAAGAGTTGATATTTTATATCTGCAAGAAACCCATTTTACACCTGACATGATGCAATAATTACAATTGCAAACAATTGGATATGCACAATTCATACGGCAGCAACCTAAGTAAAGGATGCACAGTTCTTATTAACAAAAACCTAGAATATGATATAATAAAATGTATTTCTGATCCAAACGGTCGTTATATTTTGCTTAATATCACACTTGATTTGATAACTTATACCTTAATCAATATTTATGCAAACAAAAATCCTAAAGAACAAAACAAATTGTTCAACACAATAAACATATTAATCAACAATAATGCACAGGGTGCGTTAATAATAGGAGGTGATATGAATGACACACTGATAGACAATGACAGACAGTCAAGACATGATATGAACAAAATAGGAAAAACATTAACATATTTAATAAAGAATAAACAACTATGTGACATATGGAGAGAATTTAACCCTGAAAAACAACAATATACATGGAAAAGAAATCGAAATCAGAAAAAAGCAGGATAGATTTTTGGCTAATTGACTATACTATGGTGCCTTTAATACTCAATTCAGATATTAGACCAGCATGTATAAAATACACCGATCACTTAGCAATATCTTTAAAAATTGCAAACCAATCACAGCGTGGACCGGGGTATTGGACATTTAACAAGTCATACTTAACTGAAACCGAATATACTGAATTCATGACTGATTCCTTAAAAACATTATTATTAACAAACAATAAATTGGGTTTGCAAGCACAATGGGAATTATTAAAAATAGATATAAGAGAAAAATCTATTGCATATGGACAAATAAAAAGAAAAGTTAGAAAGAATAAAATACAAACGCTTGAAGATGAATATAAACTTTTATCTCAAACAAGTAGAAATAAAGTAAAACTTCAAAATATTGAAATCGAATTAATACATCTTTTCCAAGTTAAAGCAGAATGTGCACACATTAGATCAAGGATAGAATATATAGAACAAAGTGAAAAAATAAAAAATATTTTCTAAATCTCGAAAAAGCAAGACAAAAAAAACTAACTTTAAATAAGGTTGAAAGTAACGGAAAATCTTATACAGATTTACATGACATTCTTGAAGAAGAAATACAATTCTATGATAATTTATATCATTCTAATAAAGCAGAAATTACAAATATTAAAGATTATATATCACAAACTCAGCATGATGTCAAACTCTCTGACGCTGATGCAAATTCATGTGAAAAGGACACTTTACACGTTTCGAATGTTATCAGGCAATCAAGGAAATGAAATGTAATAAAAGTCCTGGACTGGACGGCTTAACCATCGGATTTTACAATCATTTTTGGAATATACTGGGTCCTGTGTTGACCAACGTATTCAATGAAGGATATAACAATTCAGAGTTGACACACAAAGAACAGGAGTTTTATCATTATTATATAAAAAAGGAAATCCAACATGTCTCGAAAACTGGTGACCTTTATCTTTACTGAATGTTGACTATAAAACATCAGCCAGAGTACTAGCTAATAGGTTGCAAAAGGTTATTCACAAAATAATTAATATGGATCAACAAGGATTCATCAAAAACAGATTTATTGGATAACATTAGGCAAACTCAGGATATTATTTATTATGCTGAACTTTTACAAATAGATGGAGCCATAGTTTTCCTAGATTTCAGGAAAGCTTTTGACACCATAGAATGGAATTTTTTATACGAGTCTTTGAATGTCTTTGGTTTTATAGATAGGATATTATTTATTATGCTGAACTTTTACAAATAGATGGAGCCATAGTTTTCCTAGATTTCAGGAAAGCTTTTGACACCATAGAATGGAATTTTTTATACGAGTCTTTGAATGTCTTTGGTTTTATAGATAGGATATTATTTATTATGCCGAACTTTTACAAAAAGATGGAGCCATAGTTTTCCTAGATTTCAGGAAAGCTTTTGACACCATATAATGGAATTTTTTATACGAGTCTTTGAATGTCTTTGGTTTTATAGATAGTCTAATCAGATGGGTAAAAACATTCTATTCAAACTGCCAATCTTGCATCATAAACAATGGTTGGAGGTTGAAAACATTCAAACCTCAAAGAGGTGTCAGACAGGGTTGTCCGGCATATTCTCTGCTATACATCATCGCAGCCAAAATCATGGCTCTAAAGATTCGAAGCTCCAAGTTGATACAACGTCCAATCAAAGAACTTAATGCTCATTTCGGAACAAATGTAGATGAATGCAATGAATTAAACTGGAATAATAAATTAAAACAGTGTAACAGTATTATTGAAAACTGGAACAAAAACAAATTATAATTTCATGGCAAAATTCAAATAATAAATAGCATAATCATTCCAAAATTTGTTTTTCTATTCCAGTCATTATTAGTCCCAAAAAAGCAAATTGTAGAAATAAACAAATTAATATTTAAATTTCTTTGGAACAACAAAATGGAAAAAAATAAAAGATCAGTAATTACAGGACCGAAATCCAAAAGTGGACTTGGAATGATTGACCTAGATGCCTTCATCACTTCTCTAAACTAAAATGGATAAAATCCTTAATCGAAAAGCAAAAGGTTCAATATTTACGTAGGGATTAAACGTTTTATATGCTACGATCTATGTGATATTCAGCATGTGAAGTTTAGTCGTGAAATGACAAGTTTAGACCTGAAACCATTTGGTTTACGGTTTGCTTAACATTCACTGCAACTATAATGTGTCATACAAGCTGAAGTTTCTGAAGTGTTTTTTTCCGCAATAAGTTTAAATCCTCAAACTGGATCCATTAGATAAAAAACAAACATACGTGCTTAAATATTAACATATATTAAGGTTCTCTTTTGTATTGAAATACGTTTCCTTGATTTTCTGAATGCTAATCACGCCACGAGTTCACATCAGTTTCGTCAACTCGAGATTGTTCGTTTGTAATCCGACAGCTTTGATTTTCAATTGCTCAATTTGTCACAATAATTTCTCTTTTCAATTATCTTACTATCATTTATAGAGATTTTTTATGTTTTGTACTTGATGATTTTAAAGTCTGTCAGGGTAAACATCATTGAAATCATTGTGGCAAAAGGAGAAATTGCTCATAATGAGCAATATCTGTATTTGCCACAATAATTTCAACACTTTTCAATTATCATACGATCATTTATAGAGATTTTCTATAATTTTTACTTGATAATTTCAAAGTCGTCTACTGCAGATTTGTTTTATGTGGAAAAACCCTTATCCACTATCATGACTTACCGATACAAACGAAAAACAGATTTTCTGCGTGTCAGCATTATTTGATTTAACATTATCATAACAGGGCGTGTGTTCAATACAAATAGTTGATTGTTTTTGGTACTAATATAAATTTATCATAACCTCTTGTCCATTTATCTTTAGTATTATATGTCACTTTTCATGATCAGTTTAACTCTAAAGTATCTTATTCACTTAAAACACAGACCCTGCCAGGTTAAATATCCTACATAAAACTTATATCTTCAATAACCGATATCAGCATTACTGACTACAGAATAAATTGTTCTAATGTTTGTGGATTTAAATGATCTTTTTTTCTTATTTCTTCATGTGAAACGAACTATTGCGGTTTCTCTTTGATGCTTTGCATTAAAAATCCGTCTTGTACAACCTTTTAAATCATTTTCAAGTCATGTCTGGATCTACCATCTATTCCATTCAGTGCATTAAATAAATATTAAACTGGCAGACAGTTATTTAGCACTTGTCGATCTGTTATTCTGTTCTAGAGCATAGAATTTGTGAAAACTTAAAAAAACCCGAACACAATGCCAATTTAGGGGTCTTTATTGCTGATAGTCTAGTCAGGACCTACTTGAACATCAAACTAATTGAAACAGATATGGTTTATTAAATAAAATTAAGTTTATAGAATATATACATATTAAAAATCCACAAAAATCTACGCAGCCATAACTGAAATAAATGACTTTGAAGAAATAAGAATATGTGCTCATGTTGGGTACTCACCGTACTTTGATCTATACACCAAGCTTTAACTGATTTTTAATGGATCAAATTCATGAGAATTGCAAAATGAATCATTAAAATGGATTTTTGTTTTAAAGGATCTCATAATCAATAGCTTTTGTTGTAATAACATCAAACCAGCATTTTAATACTTCAAAGATAGCAGTATACGTTTAGAAATTATTAAAAGCAGTATGATTTTCAACACTTTGATCCAAGCGTCTGTATAACCCAAGATGGATTAGTCTGCAAAACAAATTTCAACAGATTAACACAAAACAATCAATGATATGAGCTAAGTGTTTATATTTTGTTCACAATAATTGCTGGAGGAAATATTAATATTCTTGTCAATGGTACATTGGATACTTTTAAAAGAATCGTATGTGGTTATACTATTGGAGTATTCAATGGGCTTCCATGAATACTGTTACACCCTTAACTGTGTTATTAAATATTTATGATATTTAATCATTATCTATTGTAGTTTTATAATAGTTATAAGAATGTCTCTAAAACACACAAAAACATACATATGTATGCTCATGTGCGAAGAACATTCATAGCAAAATTACTAATCTCTATTTGTTTGTTTGTTAAGATGTTTTACGCCACTTTCAACAATTATTCCTAATACTTAGCTCACAACCCTGAGTGAGAGGGAAAGCCATCATTACCATTTATAAAGTATTTGGTATGACACAGCCGGGGAATGTCCTGTACCTTGGGCATACACTGTACCATTACACCACACATGTAACATATTGTTGCGTAATCTGCCTTGCCAGAATGAAACTTGAGAATAATTAATATGTTGTGTATACATCTGTCTGTGGGTAGTGGTTAGAGCATTCACATCTGAAGCGAAAGCATCGGGTTTTGACAAAATAATATGAATACATGTATATCAGAAATTGTTCAATTTTCTAATATGTTTTCCAACTGTCTATTTTAGCAAAACATGTTATGTTCTGGATGTTAACTATTTTCCTCATTTGTTGTCAAAGCAGAAATAGCTATATCCTAGCAGGTAAGAGATTATGGTGTCCACATATTTCCAGTCATTCCTTTTTTATCCTTTAGTCTTCTGCTTCAGATTTGTTGACGTGGGAAAGGGTTAAAACCCAAGATGGCATTTTTTCTGAAACACTTTAATTTTTATTTCAACAGTATTTCAAGTTCACAGCGTGTCGCTGCCTTCGTAATTCACCGAAACCGTCATCCTGACCTTGATCCCTGAGTGCTTATGTTATGTTTACCCACAAGTCTATGCTACAAGGAGGATAGACAGGATTCAGTCCCTAAAGTGAACCCATTCCCACGAACACCCAATTTGCAGCAGACAACTTTAAACATATTTAGGCAAAAAATACGAAAATGCTCTATACAATTATGAAAGTACAAATAATTGAATAGTTGAAATACGAGTTTTGAACACATTGTTACAAAAGAAGAAAATTTTCAATGTATCAATCTAACTCCTAAGTGTCCCACCTATAGTACTTTCTGACATCTAGCTCTGCAACAGACGACATTTGAAAACACTGTCACAATAGAATACATTGCCCAAAACAAGTAATTTCTACTTTCGCCATTTTGTTTTCAACCCTGTTAGATAACTATAACTATACTTTCATTTATAGAAAGTTTCCATACTTTTGCGAAGATGTTTTCAAAGTCGTCCGCTGCAGATCTTCTGTTAGTGGTAAAGGGTTAACATTTTTCGTGCATTGTCCTTTCTTTTCCATATATGTATACAGGGGCATCGATTTTTTTTACGACTGACAAGGTTATTCCCTTTAAAATTCTTTTCAGAGCTTTCGTTAGATAATAATGATTTCCTCTCTAATTTAGGGCCCCCTAGGTTTTTTCACTCCCTACAATGTCACGGTTGTATTATTTACTTTCAAAGACACTGGTTATTTAAATAGCAGGCTAAACTTGAAATTGTAGCAAAACAAATAATGAGCGTATACAAATCAGTGAAAAGGACGCTACTCGAGAACACGCTAGGTGCCCTTTCCCAAAGGCTGGAACGCCCACTCATAAAGACAAAAATATGGAACATCTCTATAAACAAAAGTACAGTTTTTGAATATATAATTTTGAAAACATCAAGGCAAAAGGATAAATTGCTTGTTATGAGCAATTTATACTTTTGCAACAATGTTTGCAAAAGTCAAAAGGACATGCAATCTTGGAACAACCATTCGTCTTTACCAACAAATCATGCAAGCCTGAGCCAATATTGGTTGACAAAATGTTTAACCTTTTCCAACATGCAGATGCATTTGAGAAATTTACATCACACAAAATGTGAAAACCCTCTGGCAAAAGTAGAAATTGCACATAGTGAACAATTTCTCATTATGCCACAATGTTTTCATTTCCATTGAATATTTAACTTTCATTTATAGCGATGTTCCACATTTTCCTCAGATGTTTTCAAAATCGTTTGCTGCAGATTTGTTGTATATAGAAGGGTTAGGAATTATTGAGCAAAGGATAGGAAAAAATTGATAAAACAGATATTTCAATTCAATTATTTTAAGTATTCACCAGTAATTTTCTACCAATTATAGTTTAAAACACGTTTGTTTGATATCAAAAACAGCAATCTTTAAAAACACGTTGCTTTCTATATAAATGTTAATCTTTGAGGGGGTCTTCTTTTGTCAGTCAAGCTGAAAACATTGTATACAACATAGGAGAAATTGTTAGTCCATTTCGTAAATAATGTCGTAACTAATGAGTTACTGTAAATAAAGAAAAGTCGAGTCTGCTGTGAAAGGGCTCTAAATCTTGCATCTGTGAAAATCCAAGACTTAAGACAGAGAGCTAGATAGTAACCCTTTCCATCTTGACATCTAGACAAAAGTACGGAATATCTCTATAAACAAATGTATGATTTCTGAAAGAAGTTTTGAGCAATTTCTTCTTTTGCTAGAATGTTTTTAAAAATCGTCTTCTGCTGCAGATGCGTCAGAGTGTGTATATATGTGGGGAAAAGTTAAGCAGGAGTAAAGAGAACGTTTTGAAAGAATATCATTGTTTTGGCTTAACATACATAACCCTATGTCGTGGGTACGCAAAATAATTGTCTTATTGAGACGATTTTTTTAAATGCCCACAACATAGGGTTTGAGAGTCGTCAAAGGATGTTTGAGATTGAAATACATAGTACAAGCGTTATCTAGAGCTCTGATAGGATGGACTATACATTTTCACAATTTCATCCGAGTCCTCCCTGTTCTGCTACATCAAGATGAGCAATTATAAGCTCACCAAAGTAGTCTCTCAAAATGTCAACTCTGTGGAGCAAATAGCAACTTCTATAGAACCACATTCTCCATATTCTTACAAAAAGCAAACAGTAATTATTAAAACAAGGCAGGTTATTTTGGGGGAATCGAGTGGAAAACATTGCACGAAAGAAGACATTTAATCATCATTAGCAATTTCTCCATTTCCCATATTGTTTTCCTAAATTGTAAGTATTCAGATGACTCGAAAAATTATTTTATTCGGAGAATGTTTAAAACTCTTAAGAGCAACACCTTTTAGAACGGCTGTACATCTTTAACCCTTTCCAACTTAAAAACGCTTTCTGACGCCTCTGCAGCAGATGAATTTTTCCCCTTTTGCTATAGTGTTCTCAACCCCTTTCAGTAATTATACCTACATTTATAGAGCTTTCCTTAAAAAAGTGATTCTATTCGGAGAATGTTTAAATCTCTTAAGAGCAACGCCTCTTTAGAACGGCTGTACATCTTTAACCTTTGCCCACATAAAAACGCTTTCTGAAGCCTCTGCAGCAAATGACAATTTCCCCTTTTGCCACAGTGTTCTCAACTCTTTTCAGTAATTATACCTTCATTTATAGAGCTTTCCTTAGAAATTTCCAAGATACTTTCAAAGTTGTCTGCTGCAGATTTGTTGTATGTGGGAAAGGTCTAACTTGCCTCTGTATGGTGTTGATCTAGGGAGTGGGAACTGTATGTTTCTATGACAAATATGAGGTGCTGCCCAGCTCTTTTACCTTGATGTGATACCAACATACAATACAATACAGAAGCAACAAAACCCCTTTTGCCATGATAGGGCTAAAACGTAATGAACTTCACCTCAATGAAAAATGAATGCCTTTCATACTTAAATATAGATAATGCTATCTTCTTTAAATCCCCATTGTAGGGCACACACACAAAATCATATTTAGACTTAATGGCACAAGTTTTAACCATTTCCCACATATCTATCACTGTTGAAGACAGCGGTGCAGAGGTAGAGCGTCGGCCTCTCGTGTCAAAGGTCCCTGGTTTAAGTCCCGTGATGAGCGGGTTCTGACTTTGGATTTTTCCATACTGGTTAAGTCTCCAGGAAGCAGACATCGAGAGTGATTAATCTAAGCAAAAGGCTTGTTTCGCAATCGATATAAAATAAATAAGGTTAAACTAAACTATCATCGTAGTTATATTAGAGTTTAGTCTGTAAGTTCTTATAGTAATAAGTATAACTCCCTGTATCCTTAATCTTGCATTATACTGTCTTTCCCCGATATGATGATTTAAATTCATTTTCTTTGATTACCTTTGAAGCAAAATGTAATATTTGGAAATTTTGAAGAACTATTTATATATAGTTTTGAAAACTTTGTAGAGAGATAGCTCCTTTTGTCAGCAATGTTTTTGTTTTTCTCATTACATATACATATAGCCTAATAGCTATTGAGTAAAGAAAATAATTAAAATCCGGAACAACATGTTAAACAGTGTTGAAAAGGTATGCTTTGTAAGAGCAATACTCTCTTTGTCTACAATGTTTTTAATATTTGTCGTCAGATGTGCATTAGTCGGCCTGTTTGTTGAAGAAGTCTTCTGCACAAGCCTTTGCTCAAATTGATTGATTGCTTGTGTATCTAAGTTACTTTATGGCACTGTTAAGTGTTATGTGTATGCCTGCTTGCGCAAGTGGGTGGGGTAAGATATACCTCGAAGTATGCTCACAAATGTCTATAAATTGATACAAAGTTGGTAAAATCATTTTTATAAGTACATTTTATATTCAGATTACATTTATGTTAGATATATGTTAAAACTAAGGTACCATGTCCGCTTAAATTTGTTCCTTGCATAGATCCGTAGAAACAATGTTGATAACAGTTGGTGTTTTCAGAGGCATATTGATAAACACATATGTGTTTATATATCTCTGGTGTTTTCAGAGACATATTTATAAACACATATGTGTTTATATATCTCTGGTGTTTTCTACCTTTTGGTTTATCATATAAATAAGGGAAATATATACCAATTTCCCCTCTGTAGATTTTTTTACCAGTGATGTTATAGGTAACAAACTATCACAAAACAATAATATCATTTCTGTTGGTATACATGATGTATGATGTTTGTCTGTCTTTTAAACGACTTACTGCAAATAAAGACAAGTTAGTTACTTGAAACTATATTGGATTGATTAAATGATGGTTTTCAAGTTGTAAACAGCATGATATTGGTTGTAAAGGGAGTATTGTAATATAAGAACGAGTAAATAATGAATGTGAATAAAAAATAATATTCCAAGTGGATTACATCAATAATAAATAGAGTGTTATAGTTTTAGTGTTAATTGATCAGTTAAACGTATATTGTAATAAGTGTTAAACTGTTTATAGTAAGATAAATAGACCTTGATACCAACAAGTTAAAGTTTTCATTATAACAACTGATCAGAAAAAAAAAAAAACGCCTCAGGTTTTAAAACGGGCAATCCGAAGATTTAACATTAAAAAAAATAAAATTAAAAATTGCGCTCGCTCGCCTCTTATTTTTTTAAAAAAAATCCAATGACCAAGACTCAAATTGGTGTGGCCTTAGACATACTAACAAAGAGCCGTTATGTTTTGAAGTGTGTACGTTTTCTTTTTTCTGACAAGATCTCATTCATATTTGTACGTATATTGAATTGGATCTTAATATCAACTTTATTGAATAATATTTTGTTTATGAAAAAGTCGCACGAATAGATGTTTTGGAATCCTATTGCTGATGTATGCCTTATAAATGTTGTCGTTATGAAGTAATATGATACTAAAACATATATGTGTCCCAAATTTGAAAAGTACCAAAAACTGAAAGACCAATAAGCTAATACCAAAAAACATTATTGTTAAATATATCACTTTAAAAGTGCCTACAGGCCCATAGGGCCGGTGTTATCCATTACGTTTTGTGCTATTGGTGTGTACTATTGGTGGTTTTTTTTATGTACATGTATATATATTTTGTCACTATAATAAAATATTCATTTACTATCTCGAGCATTCAATAACTTAGTCACCAACCATACCGACAAGCAACATAGTTTTTTCCTCAAAACTTAACACACTCAAGCATAAAGTTATACAATATTATACTCTCTCAACTCATCATGTATTTCAAATGTGTCTTCATTGTGCATATAGATGTAGAACTGAGAATAATTCTCGATTATAAATGTACGGTTATACGTGGGGCTCTTCGGCGAAAGGTTCATCGTTTTTCCTTATGACTTTTCTTTGTTTTTAAAATGTGTTACAAAACTTGTAGTTTTCCTGCGATAGAGTATATTGTATTGTATTAAAGATTAAGATGGATTTTTATTTTGAGGAGTCGAATAACACAAAATAATGTCGAAGTGTATATACTTAGCTTTTAACCCTTTCCCACAGCCGACAACTCGGCAGCAGATGACTTTGAAAACATACCCAAAAAGAAAGGGAAACTCCCTTTAAAATAAAGTAAAATTATCAAATACACTTGAAAACATGGTGGCAAAAGGAGAAATTGCTCGTTTTGAGCAATTTCTTCTTTTGTCGCTATATTTTCAAAAGGCCATCTGCTGCAGAGGTGTCAGAAGCGAGTACAGTTGTCGTAGTATATAATATCAGACGTATAGACGTATAGATTGTGTAGTCCTGGACAAGCGCCATCCCCGAATGGGTATGCCCATACAATCACGGATAAAACTCAACCGTCTAACTAGATTTATTCTTGCTTCTATTTTTAACAACAATGTAACAAAAGATTTGAAGGAAATTAGTCAACAACTATAGACAAATAAAACAATAGATATGTGCATGCTGTACTATATATTAAACAATAGTTTTATAAACAATAGATATGTGCATGATGTACTATATATATTAAACAATAGTTATATAAACGATAAGTATGTGCCCCCTTAACCCGAAGAAGAAAAAAAAAAAAAAAAAAAATATATATATATATAAAACAAAAAAAAACAAAAGAAAAAACATCGCATATACATAGGTATACATATATATATCTATATATATACTAGATAGTCTGCAAACCAATAGTCCGAGAACAATAATAGTAGTAATAACGATAGCTGCTCGCCAAATGGCATTAATGCCGAGCGCGAGGGTAAACAACGCCAAACAACAACAACAACGTATAGATTGTTCTATTTACATTGTAAATGAATGCATTCTCCCGTCATTAAGTCATATACACGTTTGTACCTGTAAGTTTGTTTAGGATTGAGGACTCGAAGAACCCAAAATAATGTCGAGGTGTATATACTTAGCTTTTAACCCTTTCCCATAGCCGACAACTCTGCAGCACATGACTTTGAAAACATACCCAAACAGAATTGGAAACTCCCTTTAAAATAAAGTACAATTATCGAATACAGTTGAAAACATATCGACAAATGAAGAAATTTTTCGTTTTGAAAAGGCCGTCTGCTGCAGAGGCGTCAGACGCGAGTACAGTTGTCGTAGTATATAATATCAGACGTATAGACGTAAAGATTGTTCTATTTACATTGTAAATTAATGCATTTTAAGCCATATACATGTTTATACCTGTAAATGGCCAATGGTATTTATGTGTCGACTTTAAAATACAATTATGTTGAGTTGAGTGTTGTTCGAATATCGTTATTGTATCACAACATTATTATTACATGTGTGAGAACGGACTTGCTTGAGCATCAACCCTAAGGATCCAAACGGATACAGACGTTTCTTGAAATAGTCATGTTATCTTACTGAAATTTTAATTTCTCTGAAAATAGTTCCATCTTCAAATGAGCTTGACCGCCTCGTTGGTGTAATGGTAGAGCGTCCGGAAACTGGGATTACACGGATAAAATAAAACGATCGTGCTTCACACAGTGTTCTTATGATATATATATCAGTTCAGGCGTGGTTGCCTTTAGAATTGCTGGCATATTCGATATGCTGTATCGTAAGAAGGCAGATTTAATTCCCTACAGCATATATATTCCTGTTATAGACGTGGCTGCCTTTAGACATGCTGGCGATATCTGGCTCCGAAACTATAAAAGTTTAATCTGTACTCAGCATTTGGGCTCAAGAATCTGATTGGTCAGAAGCACATTCGTTCTCCAAATTGACCAATCAGAAGCCTTATTTGGAGCATGGAGTTCATTTCTGAGCATGGAGAACGTTTTAAAAGTTTTATAATTTCGGGGCCTGGTTATCGTCAAGACGATTGCCCTTCCGATTGAGACAGAATTTTGAAGTTGTTGTTGTTGTTTGAGTCACATGTATATAGTTAAGCTGTATCTGTATTATAATAAGGTTTAATAAACGGTACAGTTGGTCGACAAGTCTAACCGCTTTGCCAGAAAAACGTATATGTACTTTGTGTTAAAGTTTCTGAGCGACAGGTGTATGAGTTTGCAAAGAACGATGAGCCGTTCCACGAGAAAACCAACATTGTGGACTCTGCGTAAAATATCGACCCGGATCAGCCTAAGCATGCCGCGCAGGTTAACCTGGACAGACACGTTTCGTCTCCTGTGGATTTGCTGTTTCAGGAATCATTACTCTATACCTCTATCACCCAGAGACGGAATGTGTCGGCCCGGATCAGTCTGCGCAGACTGTGCAGCCTGATCTGTATCGATACATTACGCAGCGGCCATATTGTTGGTTCTCTCTCGGAACGGCTCATATGCTGTAAATGTGTATCTTGTTATTGGTCTCTGGCCTTAAATCTATGGACTATGTGTCATTGTAATTGCCATAGTCAACCCCGTCTGACGATCAGGGGGAAGTATTGACTCTCCGTAACGAGATCAGTATGAATGTAAACTTGCGTATAACTACTGGGGCTACAGTTCTAGTTTTGTTCTCCAAAGATACACAAAGGTCTAAATAACGATACACTTTTCCCTCAATGTTTTCCCTATCCGTCAATTTCACGCATAATAATCAGAGACGATGAACATTTGCCATGAATTCTTATCTTGCCGTTTTGAATAATAACGATACACTTTTCCCTCAATGTTTTCCATGTCCTTTAATGTTACGCATAATAATCAGAGACGATGAACATTTGCCATGAATTCTTATCTTGCCGTTTTGACTAATAACGATACACTTTTCCCTCAATGTTTACCCTATCCGTCAATTTTATGCATAATACAGAGAACATGAACATTCACCATGAATTCTTATCTTGCCGTTTTGACTCATAACGATAATTTTGTCCCTCAATGTCCATATACGTCAATGTCACGCATAATGAATAGAGCCGAAAATGTTCTGCCTCAAGTACTCATTATGAAATTATTGAATTATCTTATGAATACTATGAATAGGATGTTAAAATAGAGTGGCGAAAAGATTATAAAAAAAAGGGATCAATTGCGCATAATTACCAACAATGTATACTTCTCTCACAATGTTTCCATACGCATTCTGCTGTAGATGCGTCAATTGAAGTTATATCAGGGAAGGGGTTAGTACGTGCCGTTTGCAATATAATTTTCATTTCGAAATAACATGTATAATCGTCTGTTTGAACTAAATGTGTACTTTCACCAACTTGCAAATATCTCCAAGGTTTTTACTAGGACTAGTCATTCAGAAACGGGTCTTAATTGTAATGCAATAAGTCTAGTCACACAATCAGCACATGTGGGCCCTACACTGTTTTCAAAATGGCGGGAGACCTCGAGCTGTTATACATAGACACCTTAAGTTAACTCTTTCAGCGCCAAAGGCAATATCGAGGTTTTAGCAAACAATGCAGATACAGGTGAGTCAGCTCGTAACGAGCTGTCTCACCTGAAATCAGCATTGTTTGCATTTAAGTTACCAACATTGTCCAAAACTTCCATAAATTGAGAAATGGGCACACCCGATTTTGAACATGGAAGAGTCTACTTTAAACAATTCGGCCCTGAAAGAGTTAAGAAGATCTGATAGAGCCTCGTATTTAAAACATGATAATATTAGACACAGCGAGAATGACATCACAGAGAACCACACAGGTGTTTTTTAAATGTCAACTAGGGGTTAAAGTGTTAGGATTAAATATAAAACCATGTCACCAATAAAAGGGTTCCAGTATCGGTTTAGGCAAACTCAGCGCGTATATTCACGTATATATTTGTAAGACGTTGTATTCATGGGCTGAACGACAAACAAAGAAGCAAAGGTTGGTTTATGTCGGGTGATAGTGAACTCTCTTCAAAACAGATTCGTTGATTTTACGCTGCGTCGTTTATTTGACGTTGGTAGGTTTATATGTACACCGGTCAATATCAGAGACGTAGCGTCCTATTGGCTGTTGAACCCTCCGCATACACTTTTGTTTCGAACAATCGAAGCAATGTATTTTTTATTTAATTAAAATGCAAGGATTATTAGATTCTTTGTTAGCATATATATACACCGGTATTTAATTTGCACTAAAATCGCACTCCGACGATTTATATGAAAGTAAGAGCCCCGCGGGCACGCACCCTATGACTTGACATACATGTCAATTTAACCCTTTCCAACATACAACAAATCTGCAGCAGACGACTTCAAAATATTTTGACAGAAACATGAAAAATCTCCATAACTAAGGGTTTTATAACATAATAATAATAAAAACAAAACAAAATGACGTCGATGCATCTGATGGATGTTTTCAAAGCCATCTGCTT